>JBAMJV010001292.1:0-48119 GCA_037951105.1 Echinarachnius parma | reverse complement strand
TATTTGGGCCATTTGGGGTATACGCTGTCAGATCTTGGTACTGTATTTACCAAGTCTGATTTAATAGGTGTGGTTCTTTTATATGTGATTAATACTCAAAGAAATAAGGCAACAACATATGGAATATATAATTTAAGATATTCTTTTAATCCGAGCACCCAGCTCTAAATATCTATCAAATCTCAATAAACCATCATTGGTTAAAGGGGTAGTACAGTTTTTGTAAGGCTGAACTTTAGTAACCAAACCTGGACAGTAACATTATAAACTGATAGTTATAACTCCACCATGCTCGAAAGGTATACAGAATTACAAACGACTAAGTAAAAAGCCCGTTATCATTCAAAAAGAGCCATTAAAACACAAGAGGGCGCTTTCTGAAAATGCATTGGTTTCAACCATTTTTCATACAAAATAATGCATGTGATGTTTTATTGAAATAATGATTTAATAGAGAGATCATCAACAACTATTTAAAAAACGCTTTTGAAAATTTTTGAAAAAGTGCAAGCATTTTTAAATTTAAAAAAAAAATCATCTAATTATTTGGGCCCCAAATAATTATAAGATCAGATATATTTATTGATATTTCAGCCGTTTCTGGGTCGATTTTGACCAAATAAAGTTTGTTCTGCCATTAAAATTGCATGTTCTCTCAAATTCGACACTCAGTTTTTCATTACCTCACAAAAAATTGTGATGTGCAGCGCCCTCTCTACCAAAACTAAACTACCCCTTTAAAGGGTTAACATACACTGAATGTACAAATGGGCCATTCTTGGTCACGTGTGTGACCCAAAACATGACAAATTTTGAAATGGGATGCTTATATTTCAGTAAGTATGAGACTATAATGATTTTTACTTCATATGTGACTTGAATATGTTGTAGTCTTTCAAACTTAACACAAAAGATTTTATAAGGATTACGTAACTCAATGTCAGAGGTCAAATGGCATGGGTCACGTGTGTGACTTCGCACGGAGCGCTTTTTTCATAACTAAATTTCATTTGGAAAATTCTTTAAAATATGAATAGCTATAATGTTCATCTTATTACCAGAGAAGTACTATACATTTGTAAGTACAACAATAGCAATGAATGAGAATTATATCAAACCGTTGTTTTTTATAGTACTTAATTATGTGGCAACGTCTGGTCACGTGTGTGACATTTTGGGGTGGTCACGTGTGTGACATGTACAATATGAATGGAAAAATGGGAATTTTATAATATCGGGTTTAGAAAAGAATGAAAGGTTGAATTTTTACAAAGTTGGTATCAACCTGTACAGGAAAGTGAGAAGAATGAGCTTGCTAATTATCCTTTTGATATCTTGATTATTTTCTGAATTATGATTATTAGACAAATATTGAAATATGTACATTTATGCAAATGAGTAAAAAAGTTTCATTTTAAACTTCAAATCATGTATTTCATGAAACTTTACACATGGATCATTCCAAAAATGGAACAAAACTACAGAAAAATACAACTTCAATTTTTCCGAAAAAGTTTCACTTTCAAAGAATGGCCCAAATAGGCTTTATCACATGAATTCACATACTGAGCAGTATAGACAATGTATAATCATCTTGTTTTCAAATGATCACGATTATTGATCCAATCTTATTCTGGAAATAATTGGTCAATCCAAACAAAGCATAAAACAAAGTAATTTAATTACAGCATAATCGTTCACAAACTAGAGCAAAGAAAACAATAATAAAGTAATCGTATCAAATTAACGAACTGAACAAAACATAACTATCATGGCGCCATTAATCACAAAATAATAATCAGAGATAGTTCAGTTATCATTATTATTTCTATTATGGGGATAAATTAATGGGTGGATAGCACCTTAAAGTTCAGTTGTTGCCATAGGCGCCGGAAGTGGGGGGGGGGGGGGGGAGGCAGGGGGGCGGCCGCCCCCCCCCCAATCCAAAAAGTGGGGGGGGGGGGGGGGGCAAAACGCGTTTCCCCCCCCCCCCCCCAAAAAAAAAAAAGAGCCCCCCCCGAAAATAAATAAATAAATAAAATGTATAAGCTAAGACTTGTTAATTCTAACGTTCAAAAACTAATTTATACATCCATTTTAAGTAATTCGCTGCGCGCTTCGCGCGCGAACAGATCATCTCAGTATTTTGTAACTTGCGTATGGTCTGGGGTGAGTACTTTTTCTGTATTGGGCTACGTAGTTACTGCTCTGGCTGCTTGTGTGACGTGCACCAAATTGCACAATTTCAAGTATATAAATGCAAAATCCCCCCTCCCAAACCCTCCCCCTCTGGCTCAGCCCCAGCCATTCTTGACTGTAGGCAATGTTGTTGGATCATACACAATGTGGCATATTTCTTAGTGTGTCAATTATTTGTTTTCTTCGTGAAAAATATATTTAAAATTTCTGGTCGATCAAATCATAACACGCTTTCCCAGATACAGTTAATCTTAAGCCCAAATTTCCTATCTAGGTATGCACCAGATTGCACAATTTCAAATCCAAAAATGCAAAAGCTCTCTACCGTGCATGGGAGCCACACCCCCCCCCCCCCCCCCCCCGCTCAGTCACTTGGCTCCCTCACAATGTCTCACTCTCACCTCTGGCAACCCTGTGAGTGTGGTTGGGCATGAGCCCCTACACAACACAATCGTGAGCCCCCTTAGGTCTTTGCCCCCCCCCCCAATCCAAAACTGCTTCCGGCACGCCTGTCCAGCGCTCTAATTTAGATCGTGGGGTCATCCTTTGTCATGTTCCGCATTCCGGCGAATGTGGCGGGTGAAAATGGGCTATTAAAATTTTTAAAAAGGATCGAATACGCGAATCTGATTGTTCGTCGTATTGTTGGTATAATTGAGTCAGTCCGCATCCAAAAGGCATTCTTGTGTTTTTGATTATTTTCATTCCAGTCTAACTCTAGGATGCATGTGTAAACTGTTTATGACTTGAACTTTACTAAGGTACTTATTTTCATGAACTTAGATTCGATTCTCTTTTAGCCTATTAGTCTAGACGGATATCTGAAAAAGAGCTCTCTTTAAGACCCTAGAGGCATTTTTTAGTCTTTTTAACATAATTTGAGTATGCTGAATCCGATTAGCCCGGTTCCCAAGCGAAGTTTTGAGTTTTTGACCATCTAATTTGCATAAACAAAATGGCCGCCAAAATGACACCTTTTTCAACTTGTAAAACCTGTTTATTAAATGACTTTGCAAGAGGGCGGGCAAAACCTGCAAATTAACTGTCTAGAATGATGTTTTCTATCAAAAAGAACATAAATAAGATAACTCTGATGTACAGTCAAACCTGCTAATGCGACCACCTGTCTATCTGCTCATAACGACCGCACTCTGGTCCTCCCCTGAAAAATCATGTGTTAAAGGGGTAGTTTAGTTTTGGTAGAGAGGGCGCTGCACATCACAATTTTTGTTGTGAGGTAATGAAAAACTGAATGTCGAATTTGAGAGAACATGCAATTTTAATGGCAGAATAAACTTTATTTGGTTAAAATCGACCCAGAAAGGCCCAAATAATTAGATGATTTTTAGAAAAAAAATTAAAAATGCTTGCACTTTTTCAAAAATTTTCAAAAGCGTTTTTTAAATAGTTGTTGATGATCTCGCTATTTAATCATTATATCAATAAAACATCACATGCATAATTTTGTATGGAAAATGGTTGAAACCAATGCCTTTTAAAAAAGCGCCCTCTTGTGTTTGAATGGCTCTTTTTTAATGATAACAGGCTTTTTACTTAGTCGTTTGTAATTTTGTATACCTTTCGAGCATGGTGAAGTTATAACTATTAGTTTATAATGTTAATGTGCAGGTTTTAGCTACTTAAGTTCAGCCTTACCAAAACTAAACTACCCCATTAAGCGACCTGCGTAATGCGACCACCTGCCTAACGCGACCAGCGACCACCCTATTTGGGTCCCAACGTACATATAAATCTGTGTATAACGACCACAAAATTAGCGCTTGAGTGACCAAGGCATCAACTCGATCGCCTCTGGTCACTCAAGGCTCCATGCATAAAACAAACTTTTATAATGACAATAAACTTCAGACAGCTTATAGATTGACTTTTGCTGGTCACCTAGCTATCACTTTCGATTCAAGTATTTCAGTCTCTAATATATGGGACTGAATATTCCAGGGTCATTATTACATCGAGTATAAGGAATTCGACAGATTTTCGTATATATTTTTCATACATAGTTTCAGTACATAATTATAAATGATAATTATATGTGTACAAAAGAGTGAACATTTATTAAAATAATTATAAGTATCATAAAATCGCGTCCTTCTATTAGTATATCCCCTAATGTAGTATAAATAAATGTTGTGAATTTTTTTGCTATAATCTTGGAAACGGTTTTTTATTTGGGGTAAATACATTACTGATGAGAAAAAGTGATGTTTCCATTTTTTATTTTTGGTCCCAGGGTGCATTTTGTCGATTTTAAAGATAATTAGCTAATTTGCATATTTGTGAAATAAGGTCAGGGGTCATTTTCTAGTACAATATTGATAAAAACTAGTATTCTAGGGTATTTTGGGGCGAGGATTCCATTTCCGGTGCTCGTTTGTAAGTGCTGTATGGGAAACACTCTGAAATCCAAGATGGCTGCCCCTTATTTGCATATTTATGAATATTATTGATTTTCAGTGGCTACAGCCCCTAATAAGCAATAATTCCGGATTATTATTTGTCAGTTATGTTCTAAGTATGTATTTAAGATATCAAAGATGAGTTGCCATCGTGGCAACCTCTAGCAATGCATATTATTTGCATAATTATGTATTTTACCTAATTTGCATATTCCCCCAAATCGAGTATATTGGGAACCCGGCAAGTAAAAAAGACAAGTAATACCACTTTTCCAAGGTTTTGGGGGGCAACAGATCCATTGTTGATACTTATTTACCTGTATCACCATGGCATCCATCTCAAATCCAAGATGACTGCTCCCTAAATTACACATGTTATGATACACGACTATATTATTTCGGTTATATTAGATTGGTATTATAATGTTTTGACATTTAATTATTGGAATGAGCAACTAGAATACTTGAATGACAATGTAGTTGTTTGCTGACAGTAAGCAAATCATACTTTTATAAATTAAATGCCATTAAAGTAGCAAATAGCATTATTTTAAAATTATTTTTAAAATGACAAAGGCGGCCATCTTGGATTTATGTGGGTTGCCGAGGTGATACAGGCAAATAAGTATCATGAATGGATTCGTTGCCCCCTAAAACCTTGGAAAAGTGGTATTACTTGTCTTTTTTACTTGCCGGGCTCCCAATATACTCGATTTGGGGGAATATGCAAATTAGGTAAAATACATAATTATGCAAATAATATGCATTGCTAGAGGTTGCCACGATGGCAACTCATCTTTGATATCTTAAATACATACTTAGAACATAACTGACAAATAATAATCCGGAATTATTGCTTATTAGGGGCTGTAGCCACTGAAAATCAATAATATTCATAAGGGTCAGCATTACCTCGAGTATAAGGAATTCGACATATTTCCATAGATATTTTTCAAACGGTAGTTTCAGTACCGCCCCGGGAGCATAAATAATGATAATTATATGTGCACAAAAGAGTGAACATTTATTGACACAATTATTAGTATCACAAAATCGCGTCCTTCTATGATGTTTGAACAGCCAGTATTTTCGCGGAGTACTATTTACTGAGTATACATTCGAATAACCTTGTGTTCAAGTTCAAGTTCAAGTTCAAGTTCATTTATTCATTTCAATGTTAAAAACACAAAGTATATAATACATGTATCAGTCATACAGATAAAGCATTGAAATAGGGAGACTACAAAAAAGTTATACACTTGTAGGCAGTAGCCCCCTTTAACATATATAGTAAAGCGTTGTAACAGCTGTTATCTTTCTATTTTATCATCAGGACGTGGTTTGGCAAAATAGTCTCGTTGGCACTTAACCAATTTGGGTCAATGTAAAATACATGTTATATCAAAATCAATCAGTCCTGAACGGATTAAGAGTATTGTACGATTGCAATAGTTAGGAATGTGGTAGAAGTCTATTAGCCATTTTGCACACGAGAAAATTCGTGATTGCAACCACGATTGGAATCAATCTTCACTCCAATCACGGTATTTTTTACCGGGTGAACACAAACTAGAATCACGAATCGTGAATTTATAATCGTTGTCCAGAGGTGTTTTCTAATCATGATTCACTCAAATCACAGTGCGAATCGGTAGTGTGAACGGCTTGACCTCCAAAACACGATTTGGGAGGCGGAGCTTTCGTAACCTTTCATGCACTTCCGCCGATAAACCGCGCTCTAATCGCTTCGAGTGCAGTGCATGTAGTGTAATACAAAGTATGGCGCTCAGTTTGATTGACAGGTACACATAAACACGTCTCCAGAAACGCGATTGTAATCACAGTTTGCGCGAAATCTTTTTCCTCGTGTAAAAGCAAGGCAACAGAATCACCGTGATTGTAAACATGATTCCAATCATGATATTTGCAATCACGAATTTTTCTCGTGTATAAAAGGGCTCTATTTTAAAAGGATTTAGTAACATTGCCCAAATCCTCTAATCCTCAAATTGGAATGCTAGCGGTTCCCTCGTACATTGTTGTATTCGTATTAACAATATAAGTATGGGACAGGTTTTGGTTTTTCGAACTTTCCCTTTCGTTAAAAAGATATTTCAGATTGAAATGTTCAGATGTTAAACTATCCACTGGATAGTCGTAACAGTGTACAAAGCCCGGGGGCCACTCAACTATATTGCTGTACACACACGCGACCACAGGTTTTTCAAACCCACCCACAAGTTTTATCCATTGGTCAAATTTATACCCTATTCAAGTATTTTTGCGTGCTTTTTTGACAATTTTGCCCCCGAAACAAGACAACCCCTAAAACATACCCCTAAACAAGGTCTACGTCAATTGCTCTCAAAGAAACAAGTTTGGAGAAAAAGATACCCTAAACGCGTATTTGTTTAACTCCACAAACATACCCTTTTTTCTGATTTTTGCCTTTTTGACACCCTAAACGCGTCACGCGCGTGACGCGCCATGATCGGTAAAAAGTCATAGAAGTAGTATATAAATAACTAGAAGAGAATCTACGCACTGCGCGCTAGGTGTCAGTAAGTAAGCGTGTAGGCTTAAAGGGTACCACCACCCAAAAATAATATTCTTATTAAAGAAAGGTAACATATTTAGTATTCCATTCCATTAACAAGTTCACAAAAATATGTTTCCAGAAAAAAATATATATTCTAAAGCATGCGTTCATGCGGTCTGAATTACGCAGACTGCTATGTGTGCGGTGAATTGCAACGTGTGCAGAGCGAACGAATCGCCCGGGAATCTATTGTTTACAAACGTGCGCGTGAATAGCATTGGCGCACTCGCAAATGGTTGGCCCGTATGGAACCAGGAAATAGCAGTGGTTCCGTAAGTGGTGGAAATTAATTGCTTTGTTTATGAATTACACAACCCTTTGTAAAATGTTGGGTATCTATTTTATATCACAAAACGGTACCAAAACATATAATAATGTGATGTTCTTTGCCTGGTGGTCCCCTTTAACACGCAGCATACATGGCCGGTTAGGGAAACTTCATGGACTGGCTAACATGGAATGCTGGGTATTTCGTAGTCTATGATCTAAGACCCTCGATCGCATGCTAAAAATAATCCCACCGACCATAATAGATAGCCGCCAACGAGAGAGATCTGCACAACAGCAGTGATGGCTGCCAGCCGAGGCCTCGTGAGCAGCGATCACTGATGTTACGCAGACCTCTCTTGTTGGTCGCGCTATGTTCAGCATGCGATCGAGGGTCTCGATCCTAGACTAAACGTATCCCAGAATTCCATGTTAGCCAGTCCATAAAGTTTTCCAAGAT
This sequence comes from Echinarachnius parma, assembly GCA_037951105.1. Classification (NCBI taxonomy): domain Eukaryota; kingdom Metazoa; phylum Echinodermata; class Echinoidea; order Clypeasteroida; family Echinarachniidae; genus Echinarachnius; species Echinarachnius parma. Next base: position 40,177 of record JBAMJV010001292.1, on the reverse strand, counting down.
TAGCGCGCAGTATGACCCCCCTGCAAACGGGTTGGTTTGTTTATTCATACTTCTATGGCAAAAAGTACCCTTTTCACGTGTTTTTTTGGTCGCGCGTGTGTACAGCAATATAGTTGACTGCCCCCACCCCCCCCCCCCCCCCGGGGTACAAAGTAAGTGCAACGAGTTAGTGATTATCACTTTCCATTTCTGCTCATTACTCGGCCATATTACGTTCATTTAACTTGAAATGTTCACACATTATTGCCAGTGGACATATCGCATAACAACAATATGCATTGTATCTTTTTGCACTTTTTGCACATGTCAACAAAGTAACCAGTTCCCTTTAATTGTTTTGTTTAAGCCTACACGCTTACTTACTGACACCTAGTGCTTCGGACTCATAAACGAAGAGTATTCGTGCCCTTCAGAACCTAATGCTGATACAGAAATTCGTCGAACAAAGGCACTTCACTCAACATCACAACATAATTTGACATCTAACAAATATTTTAATCGCCGAGGCGGGGTGTTTTTCAATGATAATCCGTGTGCTTGTTACGACCAAACAATGCATTTTGACTTCAGAATTCTGTAGAATACTATACACATGCGAATAAGCGTAGCTGATTCTCTCATGATGAGTAGATAAATGACTCATTGACACATTTTGCAATTTTAATTTCACTTAACAAAATAATACCAATATGTAATATCATTTACAATTTAATGACAATATATCATTTCAATTTTGTTGTGGTTATGCATGCAACAAATACTAAATTAAACTATGGACACTTGCGTGTACAGATGCCAATTAATTTAATACACATATGCATATAACGAGAAATTCAAAATGGCCGCCAACCTGTCTAATGAGACCACCTGTCTATAGCGACCACTTTTCGCCGGTCCCTTGAGGGGTCGCTATAGACAGGTTTGACTGTACTTAATGGTAAAGAAGAAGCAAAAATATGCAAATTAATGGCCGCCATGACAGAAAAGTCGTACAAAATTGATTATTTGGGGCAATTAAGGCCTACTTAATATAACACTCATAAGTTGTGTCTTAAACAAGTTCTGGGAATGAAATCATTGTATGAGGCCATTTATTAAATCATCAGAAGTATGATTTACTCATTTAACATGCAGAAATATAATTAGTATATTCAAAATGGCCGCCAATTGACACTAATTTCACCATTTTGAACTGATACAAATGTGTATATCATAACTCTGCAACTAGGCGGGCAAAGCATATAATTGTGATGTGCACTTCCATGATTTTGATGAGAAGGGATGTCAATAAGAATATTCTGATCAATTAATTAATCAAAATGGGTCGTATTTCGTAATTAAGGCCTTATAAAAATGAGATTAAAGGGTACCACCACCCCAAAAAAATATTCTTATTAAAGAAAGGTAACATCTTTAGTATTCCATTCCGTCAACAAGTTCACAAAAATATGTTTCCAGAAACAAAATATATAATTGGAAAAGCATCACCATTCTAAAGCATGCGTTCATGCGGTCTGAATTGCGAAGACTGCTGTGTGCGGTGAATTGCGATGTGCATGCAGAGCGAACGAATCGCCCGGGAATCTATTGTCTACAAACGTGCGCGTGAATAGCATTGGCGCACTCGCAAATGGTTGGCCCGTATGGAACCAGTCAACCAGGAAATAGCAGTGGTTCCGTAAGTGGTGGAAATTAATTGCTTTGTTTATGAATTACACAACCCTTTGCAAAATGTTGGGTATCTATTTGATATCACAAAACGGTACCAAAACATATAATAATGTGTTGTTCTTTGCCTGGTGGTCCCCTTTAATGAACATTGACTAACTAAACTCAATTTGGAATTCTAAATATTGATCAAGTCAGGACACATATCAAATCGTCAGTAGAATCATATATTCAAGAATACTTTTCATCATCAACTTTGCATAAATATGGCAGTAAAATGACACTTCTTTGACCTTGTAATTGTGTTTCTTTAATTACTCTACAACCGCACAAGCGAAACATGCCTATGTTTGTAAGTCAAGGATAATACTCTCATGACGGTTTCTATTATATTTTTCTCATTGGCACACAAGACTCACAAATATGCAAATTAATGGCAGCCTTTGCAGGAAAGCCTCATAATAGATCCATGTACTTTCCATAACTTACTGAGAAACAGTATACACATTAGCAGTTATTTTGAAAGTACAATATTGGAATAAGGATGTTTCATGAATAATCATATCAGATATTATTATACAATATCATGATAATTTTATCTAGGTCAAACAAATGACTGCAAAATTGATAAATGTTCAACTTTCCCGAAATCTTTTCTTTGATGGTTGGCCTGTGCTAGGGGCAAACTCAGCCTATCGAAAAAATAACTTGTTGATAACGTACACTTAAAAATGACTAACAAGGACCATTTGTTCCATCAAGCAAATTATATCTTTACTATGGCAGGCGCCAAGAGTTGATGGATTTATGTCAAGACTCTCTTCGTCCAACATTTGACCATTATTGCTTTCCAACAACTTACAGCGGAAAGGTTCAAGCAAGGATATGGGAGTTCCTACTTCCATGGTTCAAGTGTGAGTTCTAATACTGCACTGCGATCAAAATGACTAGGATGGCTCTGCCTATTATTCATGCCTCCTCAGTCAGTCCATCCCCAAGAGATGAGGCAAGGTAATCATCATCATCCTACATAAAGCAAGCAAACCGTCTGATAACCCCTCATAAAATAAGACCCTAAGATTATTTGACTAGAACCAGTCGTCGACCCAAAACTCCCCGACGAGCAAGCAGACTCCCGTAGCGTGCACAGTACAATCCAACATAAATGCAAGTTCACCGATAGGGACCAGTTTTGAAAGAGACCACAAGACTAGCACAAACTGTGTCGACCTAACTGCAGCCTACGATAATATGTAGTATTCTCCTGAAGCTCCTTCAGATGGCGGCCGACTACCCGGTGGGATTCATCGCCACCATCCTCTACAACTGCATCTTTGTTCTGAAGACCAATGATGGGCAGCCCGGTCGTTTTGGCTACCGGGTGGGCAAAGGATGGGACACTCGTGGAAGTTTTGGTCGACAGTTTGAGCCGGTAAGATGAGGAAGGTCAAAGTTCCCAGCAATTTTTGTTTTAGCATTGAACATGTCAGTTCGTGTATGGAGCCTGTTGATTGTGACCCGAACTCTGCGTGGTAGCTAGTCTGCACCTGGTGGCGGCTTTATGTTCGGGATGACTTTCTTTATAATACTACAAGGGGATCGAGGGGCTGCTGCCAGCTGTTTTTCCATTAGTGGAGGATGTTGAGATCCATCACACAGGATTGCAGAATGACGACTGAAAGGTCAGCTCAGCAGATATATGGAGGTTATTGGGGGGGGGGGGGGGGGGGGGGGGGCCTGAGGTCCTTGGTGACCAGTTTTATTGTTGTGGGTGGGGTCATGAACTGTCTTGTGCCAGGCCCTCTGCATTTCTTGTCAAAGCGGTCAGTCAGAAACGATGCCTTGAGGCAGACCCATCACTGGGATTGACTACAGGAAATCTTTGCAGTGGGTGTTACATTCACAGTGTTGAGCGAGTATGGTCCAGGTTAGAAGAGGAGGGTATTATGATGAGGGGAGAGTGTATACGCCCGATTCCAAAAGGTTGCAGTGGTGAACTGATCCAAGTTATTTTGATAAGTTCTATTGGTAGATTGGGCTGTGTTGGGTGACCATCAACTGCCTGTACTACGATCTCCCGTAGTCTGGGTAGAGCGCCGCTAAGGTTTGCAAAGGTTATATAATTATCTGGGTGAATAGGCATTCCATCTCCTGGCAATTCGCTGTTTGGGATCAAAGGAGCTGTAAACAATTTGCAGATGCCCAGCCATCACAGAAAAGAGTTCAAGAAAATTGAACAATTTGGAAGTCCTTTGTTTGTCATAAACACTAGACAGAATTATCATGATATATTGTATAATGTATCTGATTCAAGAAACATCCTAATAGCAATTTTAATTTAGAAATGGGTAAAGGCACTGCTACAGTATTATAATGTTTAACTGTAACTTACAGAAATATTTGTTTTTAACTTATCTGTAAAGGCTGCCAATAATTTGCATATTTGGGAATCTTGGGTGCCAATAAATAGATAAGATATCATAGGAACTGACATGAGTTATTTCCTTGACATATACAAGTACACACATAGGCATGTTTTGCTTTTGCGGTTATAGAGTAATTAAAGAAACACGTTTATATACATGTAGTAGGTAAGGTCAAAGTAGTGTCGTTTTGCTGCCATTTTGTTTATGAAAATTCGAGGATTACAAGTATTCTTCAGTATAATTCTTCTAATGATTTCCTGATTTGATCAATCATTAGACTTCCAAAGTTGGGTTTAGACACTGTTTTTTTTAATATTTATTTATTATAGTTTGTAGGCCTTAATTACAAAATATAACTCATATAACTCAATTTTCAGTAATGGCGGCCACTTATTTGCATATTCATAAGTCATGCATGTCACTAAATTCATCAGAATAATCTTGTTGACATCCCTCATCGAAAACATGGATATGCACACTGTTTATGTTTTACTCGCCTAGTTGCCGAGTTGTAATAAACACGTTTTTATCAGCTCAAATGGTCGAAAAAGTGTCAATTTGCGGCCATTTTGAATATGCTAATTATATTTGTATATGTTATATGAGTAATTTACACCCCTGGTTATTCAATGAAACGTCCTCATTTAATTATTTGTCTCGCAGGAATGTTTAAGACACTGATTTTTCGTGTTATATTCAGTAGGCTAAAATTGCCCCAAAATAACCCGTTTTGTATGACTTTTCTGTTAAATGGCGGGCACTAATTTGCATATTCATACGTTTTCTTTTCCACTAAATACAACAGAGTTATCAAATTTATGTACCTGTTGATATAAATCATCATTCTTGACATTTAATTGGCAAGTTCTACCGGCCTGGTTGCAAAGTTATCAAATAAACCTGTTATACAAGTTTTACAAATTTGTAATTTCGGCGGCCATTTTGTTTATGCAAATTAGATGGTCAAAAACTCGGAATTTCGCTTGGGAACCGGGCTAATCGGATTTAGCACCCCAACATTATGTGAAATAGCTTGGTTCCCAACTTTTACCCCAAACTGCTCCTAACATGCACATTTTCCAGAAATCCCACTAGACTATATTACCGAAATCTATTGCACATGTTCTTATTATACTTTATACTGCGTTGTTCGTGACCGCTGTGTATTTGGCTTTGCACGATCGTGGCCGGTGTGTGATCGGCGGTCTATTGTGGACCGCTGGACTATCCCTTGTCATTTTTTTTTCTTTCTCTTTTTTTTCCATCGAGTACGGCGGCCACGATTGAAGTAGTAAATTGAGATCGAATAAGTTAACGGTATATTGCTTGAATACATAATTTGTTACTGTTGTTTACTTTTTATATGTTTTGTTTTTAAATCCACATTATATAGACAATGACCCCACTTACCTCCCCATACTCTTATGTATACTTACTTCATAGGCTTTTATTATGTAAACAAACATTTATATTTCCAGCCCGTAGCTAATCCGGTGCTCTCACTTGGTGATCATGTACTGTAACTTCCCTTTTATTTTCTTTGTTTACTTTTGTTTTGCACGCACTGACACACACTATAAACACACATGCACGTATTTGCGCTTAGACACGGACTTTCTTTTGTACCATGGTATGATGAAATTCGTTGGAACATTGTTTAATGAATAATGATAGTATAGATAATCAGGTTTTGATCCCCGAAAATGAAAGTAAATATTATACGATTGAAGAGTTTAATTCCACTATTACTTCTCAAGGAAACAATAACACTAATATAAATATAAATGGTAATAATGATACCCCAAACTTAAATTTTAGCTTGTTACATATGAATGTTAGAAGTCTCCCAAAAGACTTTGAAAATGTTGAAACATTTTTGTCTTCAATGGATGCATTTTCATTCTCTATAATAGGCTTCACAGAGACATGGTTACACTCACTTTCTCCACCATTATTTAGTATTGATAATTATACATTGATTCGTGATGATCGTAAAGAGGGTAGAGGAGGAGGAGTAGCTGCTTATATACATAGTGATGTTGTATTTAAGATATTCATATTGAAGGAGTCGAAAATGTATTCATTGAAGTAATTGAAAATAATATAAAAAATACAATTGTAGGTATTATTTATAGACCGCCTAATAATTCATTTGAAACATTTTTGGATAGCTTAGAATCGTCTCTTGATAAAATTTCTCATGAAAATAAAAATATTTATTTAATGGGAGACTTTAATATTGATATATCTTTACCTTTCACTAACGTAAGTCAAAGATTTGTTAATAAACTTTCAACGTATGCATTATATACCCTTATGAATAAACCAACTAGAATTACACAATTATCTCACACAATACTTGATAACATATTCACTAATGAAGTTAATAATAGGACTAATGGAATATTGTATTGTGATATTTCTGACCATTTACCTATATTTATGATAAATTAAAAAAATAATTGTTGTATTAAAAATCGTCCAAATATAAAAATGAAAAGGAAAGAGACTGACCATAATATTGAATCTCTTAAAATTGAGTTGAGCCAGGAAGAATGGCAAAACATTTATAATGAATTGGACGTAAATAAATCTTATAAACAATTTATTTATAAGCTTACTTTTTATTATAATAAACATATACCCCTTGTTCGGTCTAAATTTAATAAAAAAGAATAAACCTAAACGACCATGGATTACTCACGGTATATTAAAATCGATCTCGACTCGAAATTGTTTGTATAAGAAATCTTTACGACACCCCTCAAATGAAAATCATAAAAAATATACACAATATCGTAATAAATTAACTACTATTATTCGTTTATCCCGTAAATTATATTATTCAAAACAAATTGATAGCAATGGGAATAATAGTAAGTTAATGTGGCAAACTATAAACTCAATTCTTGATCCTAAAAAGAATGTGCAAAACATTCATGAGATTGTTGAAAATGGGCAAACTATAAAAGACCCAGGCCAAATAGCAAATGCTTTTAATAATTATTTTATAAATGTTGGTCCAGAGTTAGCATCTCAAATACCACATACAAGAAAACCACTATTCAGAATATATACAATACCGTAAAAGTTTGACTAGAGGCGCTACTTTCTCACAGTATTAGCAGATATTATCAACAGCCCCAGCCCCGTCCACAAGGATCTAGTATAATGAATATGTATCTAGCCCTTTGTCAACGATCTTCGAGCAGGTCTTAATGAATATTCATGATAGCATAATCATGTAAAATTGAGAAGAGGTAAACGTTACTTAGGGTAAAAAACCCACCAAGCAAGCAGAAGTAGCTCTTGGGTCGGTGGTTGGTGCAAATCATTCTAGGCATGGCGGTATGTAAAGCCGTAGGTTCAAGTCGCATTGGATTAATTATGTTTTTATTCTTCGATTTCATAGGAAATTTTGTTTTAACAAATGCCACCGTTTTGTGCATAGGAATAGGAAGGAAAATCATTTACTTTTTGTCAGATACACAATTATGACATTCAGGTGAAATCATGGCATTCCCTGTCCCACCCCACCACACCCCACCCACCCACACACACACACACACACACACACACAAACACACTAGTTAAGAGTCGTGTAGGCGGGGGGGGGGGGGGGGCATGGGCGTCGATCTGTCATTGATACCCATTCATCAGGGGGGATGATCTATTCATCCATCCCCCTGATGAATGGGTATTACGTAAGTATCGACGCCCATGGGGGGGGGGGGGGGGGGGGGTGCATGTCCGTCGCCAAAAATGTTCGAGGCCGAGACCGAGACCACTTATTCAGTTGTTTCCCCAAGGCCGCCAAATAGTGGTAAAGGGGGAAGGGGCAACTTGTAACTTGTAACGTGTTTTTAAAATAATGTTTGTTATGAATTTTCGACACCCTTGGGCCTTGGTATTATTCTGGTATTATTCTGGTATTAACGTGTGTGAGGTGTGTGCGCTATGTGCGTACTGTATTTGAATGAATGCAAACAAAACCAATCATGAAAACATTGTTTTTAAATGCAGGTTACAAAAGAAACAAATTGAAACAATTTAAAACAAAATAAATAAAAGAATATAATGAACAAAAAATTACGAGAAAAAAAGTGAAATGAAAGGAGAATGACACAAAACAGGGAAACAGAACCAACAACTAATACTATAACAAAAACGCAGGACTTCATTTGGGTGGATTTGATCCGCGTACTTTGAGATCTAAAAACAGACCAATACCATCTACCGTTGAACCACGTTCTGAAGCGGAATTTAAAGCATATTCATTCAGCCCTTTCACACATCTTCGACATGTTTCATTCATGCTTATGTATAATTATTCAGAACAGGTGTACGATCTATTGCATTATTTGAGGCGCTAGGAGGAACATTATTGTTCGAACTGTATTATTCTGTCCAAGCAATAGTTATCCTCATTGTGCTCTCCGCATTATCTGTTTTGAAAAGGAACTCATGATGCACCACCAACAAGACTATTCACACTATTTCAAATGAATAGCAACAACATATATATTTGCATAATCTCTTGAGTTTCATCTCAACTATAGAGATAGAAACATATTGCATAACATAGCAGTTTCCAAGTTACAACGTGCAGCACTAGCAGCATAAAATCAAAGAATGCATGACACGGCATCTCAAGTTCGAATCTGACAAACCATGCATAATGAACATAATCATAGTCATAGCGTGCGTGTGCTGTGTGCATGTATACTATAACGGGTGTGTGTGTGTCCGTGTGTGTGTGTGGGGGGGGGGGGGGGAGGGGGGCGGGGCTGGGTTGCTCAACATTGCTTCCTATTCATAAGTTGTTATTAATTCTTGGTCGGAAAAGAGTAAAATACAATTTGTGCTTGATGAAGAGTTGGCTGAAACAGGGTGATGAATCAATTTTAAAATGACCCTACCCCCTCCATCTACTAATATATAAAGCTTAATACTATTACTATCAGAATGTCAGGACTTCACTCACCTGAATGTAATAATTGTGTATTTAAGTTAACACAGAAATGATAATTTTCATTCCCATTCCTATGCACAAAACGCTGGCATCTGTTAAAACAAAATTTCCTATGAAATAAAAAAAAAAAAAAAAATCACTTATCCAGTGCGTCTTGAACCTACGGATCTTCATACCGTGATGCAATTTTACCTTATCCTGATTTGCACCAACCACCGACCCAAGAGCTACTTCTGCTTGCTTGATTGGATTTCAACCCTTAGTAACGTTCATCTTTTCTAACTTTGCGTGATAATGCTATCATGAATATTCATTTAGACCGGCTCGAAGATCGTTGACAAAAGGCTAGATACATATTCATTATACTGGATCGTTTTGGATGTTTGCTGGCGCTATTGATACTCCTCTAAACCAGTAGCGCCTCTAGTCAAACTTTTACGGTACAATAATGAACAATCTTTATTTTTTAACCCAACAACTATTAATGAAATTTTGGAAATTACACAGTCATTAAAATGTAGTAAATCAAGTGGATACGATGAAATAAGTGTATATTTGTTAAAATTGTATTGCTTCCCCGTTGTGTTATATTTTTAATTTATCTCTCACAAGTGGAATTTTCCCAAATGTATTAAAAATAGCAAAAGTAATTCCTATACATAAAAAAGATGACCCCTCTGAAATGAAAAATTATCGACCAATTTCTTTGTTACCTAGTATATCTAAAATAATAGAAAAACTTGTACATAAAAGATTATATTCATTTTTGAATATTAATAATATTTTAATACCTAACCAATATGGATTTAGAAAAGATCACTCAACTGATTATGCAATTTTGCAATTATGTGATCAAATCACTAATTAATTTGCTAAGAAAGAACACATTGTAGGAATTTGTATGGACTTGTCAAAAGCGTTTGACACTATTGATCATGGAATATTGCTTTATAAATTAGAAACTTATGGAATCAGAGGGACCGTTCTTTCTTGGTTTAAAGACTATTTAAATAACAGACGACAATTTGTTGATTTTAAATTTAATTCGTCGTTAACTTCAACCATTAAATGTGGAGTGCCACAAGGCTCTATTTTAGGTCCCTTACTCTTTTTGATATATATTAATGACATTGTAAACACATCACCACTCTTAACATACATTTTATTTGCAGACGACACTAATATATTTTATTCACATACAAATATGAATACTCTCATTGAAACTTTGAATAGTGAATTAGATAAATTATGTAATTGGTTTAGATGTAATAAACTATCTTTAAATATAAATAAAACTAACTTTATATATTTTAAGAGTTTGCACTCTACACACGAACTTGTTGGTAATATATGTATTGATAGGATTCCTATTGTACAAACATATTCAGTTAAATTTCTAGGCGTAATAATAGATTCTAATTTGATGTGGCATCCTCATATAAATAATATTTGTACTCTGGTTTCTAGAGCTATAGGTATATTATATAAATTGAAATACTTTCTTTCAAAAAGGACACTAATTACGATATATAATTCATTCATACTTTCGTATATTTCATACTGTAATATAGCATGGGGAAATAGTAGTGTGACGAAAATTAATACAATATTTCTTCTACAAAAGAAAGCATTACGTATATGCGCTCATGCGCATTTTTTAGCCAACACAGATCCTATATTTTATGAATTTAAAACTCTGAAAATAAATGATATTCACACCTTCCAATCAGCAATATTTATGTATAAATTTTCAATCAACATACTTCCGAAACCATTCCATACTTTATTCATATATAATACTGATATTCATTCGTACCCCACCCGACATTCATCTGAAGACATCATGGACCCGACATTTGGAATAATCTGCCCCAAAACATAAAACAATGCACATCCCTTTATTCTTTTAAAGCCCATCTGAAAACAAATTTTATATTGAAATATTTTACTTAGACTCCCATCAAAACCTGATCATTTTATTCATGAAATTTGATAAATAGTGTATTTATGGATTATTTGTTATTTGTTTATTAATTGTCATTGGTACATTGTTTAATATCAGTTATTGTTATGGCGCGACATTATAGAGAAAAACGTGCATTTTGCACCTGCACCAGCACGTACAATATACATGCACCCCCTTTTTATTTTAATACAATATGGAATAAACATACGTTTGCACTTGCACTGTTGACCCACTCAACACGCTTTTAATTTATTTTATTCTATTTTGTATTTATATTTGTTTTGATAATTTAGATTGCTCATTTAAGTGACGAGTTAGTAATTGTTATACAACACCTTTTTGGCACCATGTAGCTCCCCCCTCCCCCTCCCAGGCCACCATCCACTCAAGCTCCCTGCTTATGATGGTTGGTCTGCTGCATTTGTTTATTTGTTGTAATAATATACATACATTATTGTCACATTCAATTATATGATTATATAACTATTTATATTTCATTGTTTTATTATTATGTATGTAAAAATGTTATTTGTATATTTTGTTTTGATTTTGTTAATAAATGCAGAAATAAATCTGCCTTAAAAAAAAAAAAAAAATTCATTAAACATCTAGAGTATGACTAAAAATCTAGGTGATGCATTAAAGATCTAGAGAATGACTAGACATCTAGGTAATGCATTAAATGACTAGAAATCTAGGTAACGCCTTAAGATCTAGAGAATGACTAAGAAATCTAGGTAATGCATTAAAGATTTAGAGAATGGCTAGAAATCTAGGTAATGCATTTTAAAGTTCTAGAGAATGACTAGAAATCTAGGTAATGCATTAAAGATCTAGATAATGACTAGAAATCTAGGTAACGCCTTAAGATCTAGAGAATGGCTTAGAAATCTAGGTAATGCATTTAAGATCTAGAGAATGACAAAGAAATCTAGGTAATGCATTACAGATTTAGAGAATGGGTAGAAATCTAGGTAATGCATTTTAAAGATCTAGAGAATGACTAGAAATCTAGATAATGCATTAAAGATCCAGAGAATGACTAGAAATCTAGGTAATAGAGATCGAGATAATGACTAAGAAATCTAGGTAATATATTAGAGATCTAGGAATGACTTAGAAATCTAGGTAATGCATTAAATATCTAAAGAATGACTTAGAAATCGAGGTTATGCATTAACGATCTAAAGAATGACACATTAAAGATGTAGAGAATGACTTGGAAATCTAGGTAGCGCATTAAAGATCTATGGAATGACTTATAAATCTAAGTAATACATTAAAGATGTAGAGAATGACTTAGAAATCTAGGTAAAGCACGATCTTGGGAATGACTTAGACATCTAGGTAATGCATTATTTCAATATGCAGAGAATGTCTTTCAAAAATTAAATCTAGGTCATGCTGTGAAGATCTAGGGAATGACTTAGAAATCTAGGTAATGGTAACCATCCAGAGAATGACTTAGAAATATAGGGAATGACTAAGTAATCTGGGAAATGAATTATATAGAAGTCTAGGGAATTGCATACATATTTTTGGGAATTGCTTAGAGTCTAAGGAATGATCAAATTATAAGGAACTGCTTAGAATGTATCTTTACAAATTAAATTTGTAATCTCAAATTTTGGGAATTATTAAGAAATCTATAGTGAATGACTTTGAAATCTAGGGGAAGAATAATCTCATGAAATCTAGGGAATGCCACAGAAATATAGGAAATCTCTCATTCATTCCCTATACTTGTTATTCCCTAGATTTCTAAGAAATCTTTTTATCCTTTATCTTTCTAAGATTTCTACATTATTTTTGGCATAGATTGATCTAGGAAGTAGGAAATAACTTTACAAATCTAGGACATGACGAACAAATCTACCCAAGGAATGAATTAGAAATCTAGGGGTGACTTAGTAATCTAGGGAATTGGATTTTATAGATGGATTTCTGTAAGTCTCTGTTATATTAATAACATGTTCTCTGGGGATATTTGTTGATGGCATTGGAATCAAATCAAGACCAATAGTCTATTGTCTGAGTCTTAAGTCGAAGGAATGATTCTCCAAATCTAGGTAATTACTTTGAAGTCTAGTGAATGACCCATCCATCTGAGGAATGACTTAGACATATAGGGAATTAATTATAATGTATATAGAGTTCTTTACTTTTTGGGACATTCTATATATTTCTAAGCCATTCAGTATATTTCAGTAGTCATTCTCCAAATTTCCAAGGCACTTTCTGCATTCCGTCATGAGTCTAGGGAATGACCCACAAATCCAGGGAATGACTTAGGGTCAATCCACACCAAGTCAAGTGATGGGTGCCATTAGACCTCTTTGTGCGAGTGAATAATTCTGAGAAGTAATTGTGAATTGCCTCCCTTTACTTTTATTGTTGCAACAGGTGAAGGAAAGCTGACTGAAAAATGGAAAAGCAGAGCATTAAAAAAACTGTTCTCCTTCTCTTGATCTGCCCTTGGTAACTGGTCTTCTGCAGATGGAATGAGTTAGAACTATAGCCCTGGAAGGACTTGCAAGTCTAGGGAATTGTTTACAAATGTGAGAAATAACTTAAAATCTTTAAAACGACTTAGAAATTTAAGGGATGAGTGTCAATCCACGTCAAGTCAGGCGATGAGTGTCATCAGACTTCTTGGTGTGTATGAATAATTTTGATTTAAAGAAGGGAATCTAAATTGCCTCCTTCTACTTTTATTGTTGAAATAGGTGAAGAAAAGCTGATTGAAAACAAAGATGGAGAGGCAGAGCAGTAACATGAGTGGAACTTTTTCGCCTCTTCCTTCTCTTGATCTGACCGTAGTATCCGGTCTTCTGCAGAGGCTCTATGGACTCGAGGCCACAGGCATTCGGGAACTGGAGAGCTTCAATGATCGCAACTTTGAAGTGACAACAGACAAGCCAGTTGTCATCGGGGCCAGAAATGGAATGGATGAGAAGCGACTGAACCATTTTATTCTCAAGGTAAAGGAGAAATGTACTTTCGAGTTTCAAGACTGTTATATTTTCCTTTTAAATGATATCAACTAGTGATGAACTTGATTATATCTTTAAAGACATGTTTCACATACATGTGTAGTTCCCCTCTTGTTTTGCATTTGATGAAAGTGAATGGTATAATCTGGTTTTCGTTTAATAGTTTGTACATTAATTGTATGAATACACATTTCAATGGCATTTGATTTTACATATTTTTCATGATCAGTTGTGACTTGTAACTCTTTTTTTTTATTGAAAAAGAGCAAAGAAAATGGGATTCCAACGGGATTCCAACCCGAGACCTCCGGATTGCTAGACCGGTGCTCTTACCGACTGAGCTATAGAAAACCCTAGTACGGCGTTCGTCCCTGAAACCCTTAACTTTCATTGCTTGTGTGGTCAGAAGCTATTATAAACCTGACATAAACCCGAAGGATATAAATCAACTTGGGGATATATGCTAGGGATCACCGAAGTGATGCAGCTTTAAAAAAATTATAATTAACATTATAGAGAAACTGACCAGAAATATATAATGTGATATAGAAGAGCAGAGAGGTGGGAGGACAGTCATTCAACCTCTCTGGTAAGAGTAATTGTCAGCAAATGTTCAAAACATTGTTAAAAAACAATTTTGCACCTCAGCAACATGAAGTTCTAGCAGGGGGGGGGGGGGGGGGTGGGATGGCTAGAGTTTGCCTTCTTTGGCTTAGCTACAACCGCTAGATCTCCAATTATTTGCTAGCCTGATATTGTTTTGAACCATTATTTATGTCAATGAATGGCTGTGACTGACAATGAATTGCAATGTTTTTCCAGGTTTACAACTCTAAGGACTCCATAGACGGCAACCGAGTTGAGCTGTCTGTACGCACCATGGACTATTTATGGAAGAAGGGATTCTGTTGCCCGATGCCAGTCACAAATCTGGGAGGAAAACTGGTTCAACTCGAGAGGATCTCGTGCAAATATATTGAAAGTGATGAAGGTGGGTGTTGAAATTCGTAAAACATAAATGTGCCATGTACATTTGCAACTTATCCCATTCAGGACAGATTGATTTTGAATCACATGTAATCTCCATGGACCCCCACCACAGTATTTTCTGGGATCAGTCCTGAAGGGTTTAATTATATGCATCAATGGCAAAATTGTCCTCCTGACCTATCTCCCTAGACAGAAGTTGGTCTCCATCGCTCCTTCTCCGGCTGACGTTCTGACTTCTGAGGAATGGTGAGAGACATTTTGTCAGTTTCCACCTTTATTTACTGTGCTTATTGCAATGTTAAAATAAATGTTTGTATTTATAATTTCATTTGGAACCAAATCAGATGACTGTCTTTGCCTCTACATGGTTGTCTTCCTGACCTATCTCCCTGGACAGCAGTTGGTCCAATTTGCTCCTGCTCCTGCTGATGTTCTGACTTTTGAGAGATGATGGGAGAGATCTTGTCGGTTTCCATCTCCATTTAATGTGCTAAATTTGATTTCAGTGTTAAAATGAATTATTGATAATTTCATTTGGAACCAAATCAGATGGCTGCGACATTTCTCTCTTCATGATTACCCTCCTGACCTATCTCCCCGGAGAGCAGTTGGTCTCCATAGCTCCTCCTCCGGCTGAGATTCTGAGGGATGTTGGAAGGCAACTTGCCAGCTTTCATCTCCTCCTCAAGGTATGTTTCAAGCTGTGGTGTAGCTAAGATTTGGGGGTGATTCTTGCTATCACCTTGGGCCAATTTCCCCAAGATGGCTGTTAAATTGCCATTATACTCATGCAGAGACATATTTTATTCAAAAGAAAACTCATGCTATCATAAAGGGATAGTTGAGTTTTGGTAGAGAGGGCGCTACACAAAATAATTTATTTGTGAGATAATGAAAAACTGAGTGTCAAATTTGAAAGAGCATACAATTTTAATGGCAGAATAAACTTTATTTGATCAAAATCGGTTCAGAAATGGCTGAAATATCCATAAACATAACCATTTGTAATAAATGTGGGGCTCCACAAGTATTCGATAATTTTGAACCAGCCGTTAAAATTCGTTTTAAAATGCTTCCTCTTTTCAAAATTTTCTAAAAGAGATTTTTAGATAGTTGTTGATTATCTCTCTATCTAATCACTATTTCAACAAAACATCACATGCACAATATTTTATTTTAATTGGTTTAAACAAATGCATTTATTGAAAGCGCCCTCTTTAGTTTAAACAGCTCTTTTTGAATGATAACAGGCTTTTTACTTAGTTGTTTGTCATTTTTGTATTCCTTTTGAGCATGGTGGAGTTATAATTATTAGTTTGTAATGTAATGGTGCAGGTTTTGGTTACTAAAATTCAGTTTGACTAAAACTGTACTCTCTCTACCAGAACTCAACTATCCCTTAGGGATAAAATAGGCTATTTTATACAATAGAAAACTAATGCTATCATAAGGTGTGTGTGCCTATTTCATACAATAGAAAACTAATGCTGTCATAAGGTGTGTGTGCCTATTTTATACAAAAGAAAACTTATGCTATCATAAGGTGTGTGTGCCTATTTTATACAATAGAAAACTAATGCTATCATAAGGTGTGTGTGCCTATTTCATACAATAGAAAACTTATGATATCATATTTCATGTGGAAATCTGAAATGGGATAATTGTTTGTTGGATAACTTGAAATTACCTATATTTACATAGTTAAATCTTGACCAGAAGTTGATAGTAAGGGTCAGATTTGGGATGAATATCTGGTTAAATTTGCACCTTCACTAAGGCATTTTTTGGCCAACAGGTGGGGCAGGAAATATCCCCCTTCTGTTTGGAAAGTAACAATAATTAAAGACAAAGAAAAGTCCAAGCTGCCTTTAGACAATTCCATGCCCACTTTGTTTGTCATTATGCTGTTTCAAAGTTATAAAGAAGATGTGAAGAATCTAAGCCAATATGGTTAGCGACTTAGCGGAGCATATACCTTTCATTTGATAATAATAAACATAAATAAATTCTACTTGGTTCTGATCAGGAGAGTGAATACATATTATATTACTTGCTTGATACTTGGTATTATAAGCATAAAATGTGCATTTACCCAAAAATTGTATCTCTTTTCAGTGTAAGCCAGAAGGTAAATTGACGATTACATAAAGTTACATGCTTTAGCAACAGGTAAAATCCATTGTTGTTAGATGATCGTTGACAAAGTAGTATCAATAATTGGATATTTTTGTATAACGGGACCCAGAAGAGCATCTGCACTGTTAGGTATCTAGATTTGCTTGAATGCTGCCCTCTATAGACAACAACTATAAAGGCAGTAAGGTCAATTACTCAAATATCATGGAATGTGAGAAGTTTGTCTAACATTTGAAAGTACGTTTTTTTTGCAACTGTATTCTCGTTTGTCAAACAGCCAAACAGTTCCGATACGGATGGAGGTAGGATAGTTGACAGGTTGGTAAAGGTATATAATGCGGTTTGTTAAAGTGAGGCCTGAAAAGTGTCAGATATTGCACAAAATGACATTTGAGACTTCAATCCTATATCAATATCATTGTAAAATACAATTGAAAGATTTGTGAAAGTTTGAAAGAAAACGAACACGGTTTACCTAGTGAAAAAACGAATATTGAGTTCATATTTTATCAACGAATACTGATAGTCTGCCACACTTTTGTCGCAGTAATGAATGATCCGTTTGAGATATTCGCACCCGTGTATTTGTACACACGTAGTACATAATTCATGGAATTTGAACTCGCTCGGCTCAAAGTTCAATCTCCGGAATGTTCTCACGGGTGCTGCATGCGGACGTTCTCAGCTGAGACAAGTGTACTTGTTTTCTTAACGCTTTAGAAATAATGATTTTCAATGATAATTATCTTCATACTAAAGGGACATTTGAAAAAATCAAACCCTATTTTATTCTTCTCTTACCATAAGCTAAACAACACGGTAGAAGAGAAACGAGGAAGCTCCAAGTAATTTTCGTGGATTTGGACACTTTACAGGTATGACTTTAATGTTTGAAAATTGCTTGACATGTGCTTTATTACAAAAAATAATAATTCTCACCGCCCTTTCCATCACCTTTTCATTACTTGAATGTGTCTGGAAATTCATCTGTGCACGAATTCCAAATTGCTGACATGCCTCATAATCTTCACTTCTGTTCAAATGCTCTTGAATATGCAAGGAATGCTTATGCTGTGATAAGGTATTTGGGTTGTGACGTCGAAGGTTGTGGGGCTCATGTCAATTATTGTTTTGTCATGAACTTGTGATTGCAATTTTTACATTACCTAAACCATTTTATTAGATATGTTGTTTAGTCATGTGGCTAAGGTCACCATAATTATAAGGCAGAGGCATATTTTTGACTGTGTGCAGTGAAATTGATATAATCTATACTGTATCATGAAGCCTATTGAGTAATAACAATTGTAGTTATTTAATTTGATATCTTTAATTGTGTGAAGTTTGCCCATATTCAAGCTCATACACTGGTCTGGGGCCAGTACAAATAGATTTTTGGCCAGTAAAATTTTGTAAGTCCAAATGCCGAAATGGGATCAATGGCCATCATTGTGCGCTGGATTCCAGACAAGATACTATTCTGTTTTAATAATCATGAAAATGTGTGTGTTAAGGTTGTTCTGCATGCTATGCCTTTCATTTTGCATGAAATTTTGAATTCACTGTTCATTGCCTGTATATTTTGTAGTGTGCATAAATGTGTGTTATTTCAAATTGTACAAACATCATCCCCTTTGCCTCCCAGAATTATAATTTTATGCATGAATGTCACTTTGCATGCTTTTCACTATCTAAATAAAAATTTCATCTGAATAATCTACATTACCGGGGTAATAACATAATTGGAAAGCGCCTACAGACGATTATCAATCGTGATAGGTGCTATATAAATCGAGGATATTTTGTGTGTGTGTGTGTATGTGGGTAGTTCAGTTTTGGTATAAAGGGCGCTGCACGAAATAATTTTTTTGTGAGATAATGAAAATCTGAGAGTAAAATTTGAAAGAGCGTACAATTTTAATGGCAGAATAAACTTTATTTGATCAAAATCGGTTCAGAAACGGCTGAAATATCAATAAATATATCCGATCATAATAAATCTGATTAAAAAAAAAAAAACTTTTTCAAAAATGTTCAAAAGAGGTTTTAAAATAGTTGTTGATGATCTCTCTATTTAATCTTTATTTCAACAAAACATCTAGGGCTCCGCTTGATATGCATACGGGTCATTGTTCTAAGGGTCAACTTTTCATAAGGGTCTCTATTCATAATTTAAAAATGGAGTCGCTTTTCATGAGAGTATAAGAAAAGGGTCGCTATTTATACAAAGAAAGAAAGGTCGCTATTCATAATCAGAGTCTCTTCATAATACCATTATAGGGTCGCTATTCATAATCACCATAGCAAATATTTGTACAGACTAAAAAGAATATTTAAACAATGCAAAATTGTTATGAATTATGACCATAAAGATAACAAGCTTGACACTAGCATATCTTGCCCGATGGCCCCAGGGCCAGTAGAGATTGATTTATTATTATTATTATTTTTTTAATGCCAATTTGTACCTGCATGTTTTTGTGTTAAAAAAGGGTACAATTTGCTGAAACTGTACCGAAAACGCCGCGGCGCGCCGTGGTTAGAGGATCCCTTTTCACATCAAGAACGACCATTATGTAACACCTTTAAATGTGAAATGATGGGGACGGGGCAGTTGGATTTATACATCTTTGCACAGTTGCTTGTCAGCAGCTTAGATGCCACACACAGATCTTTTAATTTAAGAATAACATCATAAATAGGCTCCATGAATCAATTAGCACCATACTTTTTAAAACGCTATTTTTCACTGTGTATTTTAGGGACCTATAAAAGAGGAGTATATTATCTATAACAGTTAATTGTTACATATCAATTTTCTTTTTTATTTAATATATGATACAACAGGGTTTCAAAGATTATGACCACACAAATCCATCAACGTCGTGTAGCGGGGAATGGTCGCTAGAGAAGCTGCCTGGTCAACGACGTCTGTTGGCCCTGGTCGATGACGTGGAGCTGAGGAGAGATGTAGAGAAGGTGATGGACCTCTTTGAAGAACACGTGGTGCCTGTAATCCCCACGTTCAGAAAAGGTAAGATTTACCGAGGTATTTTACTATAGTTCATAGTAATATTTTATCTAATTATATGCTTTCCCCTTCCCTTTTATCTCCCTTAGGCCTATATATTTCATCTGACATACTGATATGCTATGTTGTAATGTTCCCCTCTGTCCTTGGTCAGATATTATTTTGGCAGTTAAGAAACATTAACAAAAATCTCTTTTATATGATATTGTAGATAGAAAGAAAATGGAAAGATTGCTGTTTGTGCATTATAATGTATATTTATTTGAATGAAACTTCAATGACATTCAATGTAAAAATATCCCAAACTTATTTTTCGATTATAGGAATCATCCATGGCGATATCCACGACCAAAACATCCTGGTATCCGAGCGACCCACAGGTTCTCTCAAACAGTCTCTGTGCCAGCAAAGCAACGGTTACCATGGTTACGCAATCTCAGGCATCATCGATTTTGGAGAGGTGGCGTATACCTGCCTTATCTTCGATATCGCCATCGCCATGTGGGGAATGATGACAATGAGGGCAGATGATCACCTGGCATCGGCCGGTCACATCATAGAGGGGTACTGCTCGGTCGAGGAGATTCCAGTTGCTGAGAAGAACGCCCTCTATCATCTCGTCTTGGCCAGGTTTGCGCAGGACATCGTACTGCGTCTGGTTAGCAGAGAGAAGGACCCGGACAATGCCTACATCATGAGCGAATATGGAGAGAGCTGCGCCCAACTCAAGAGCTTACTCAGCATACCGAAGCATGATGCTGATACAAGATGGAAATTGTTTTAAGTTTGTAACCCATTTTCTTCTTGTGCATCAGATTCTTGTAGGCATTTGGTTAATAAGCCCCCATTGTACAATACTGTATAAGTGGTATCGGAGGCCCTGGTGTTATCACTTTACATTCCAAGAGTAATGCGTGATCATTCTCTGGGAGTACACAATGACCTACTATCTGTGGCGTTTCAAGAACATTTTTACAAATTAAACTTTCTATTTGACAACAAAATGGGTACAAGTTGACCTTTGATAATTGACCTAATGTTGGTATTTGAATACACTTCACAAATTACCCTTTTTAAAGGTCTCAAGTAGAATACCAAAATATGTGCTATATCAATAGAGTATAGTTTTATAATAGTTCAGATAACTAATTAACATTAGTGCAGTGCTCTCCTACTTTAATACATGATGGTGTAAAATGCCTGCATGCCAAACATTTGGAATTCAAATGATTAGATTGGATCTGCAAATTTACCTCGCATCTAGATATTTACCTCCAAGTTGTAAAATGCTATTAATTGATGCAAATCAAGTTCAAACATACCTTATATTGTATTATTAACAGTTAATGGGAATATATTTTAATTCGCATTAAATAACACTTCTTAAAATGGCAAATACATATTTAGATTTTGCTTATCTATAATTATCATTATTATTACATAACTAATTAACATCCTATCCTAGCGGGATGCAGTGCTCATCCTGTTTAGTGTATGATGGGGATAAAATATAATTAATCTGCTCACATTGGATCTGCAAAATAATCTACCTCTCGTCTACATCCATACCTCTTAAATCCAAAGATGTAAAATCAAGTGCACAAATATATTATCTTATAATAAGTTTATGTGGGCATATATATTATATGTTTAGCAATATGAACACTTCCTCGAAATGCCAACATTCGTTTACATTTTGCTGATATTTTATTATCATTATTATTATTACATAATTAATTAAAGGGGAATTCTAGGCACGATTTAGTCAGGGTTTAAAGGGCATCAAGCGTGGGGATGCTACATAGCGGGTCGCCATTTTGAACTGGGCTAGTTTGCGCGCACCGCATGACACTGAGCTAACGTGCATTACGCACCGTGCGCAACGCGTAGGCAAGATGGCGCCGCGCATCTCATTTGACGAATCTGAACTACCTTTAACATAATGAGAGGCATAATTGGTGAAAGTTTGATCAAAATCGGACAAGGGACAGGAAGTGTTATAACTAGTTGAACATCATGTAGTAATAAGCGTTCGTTTCAAAATTGCCCCCAAATGTAACATTTTGAATAGTAGTGGGCGAAATAACAGATAGAGTTAATTTCAATATTATATAGCGTCTTATTATGATTAGTTACTATATGTAAGTGCTTCAAAATGATTATTAGTTTACAACCATGGTCATCTTCATATTATACACATAAATAATCCACACGTGCATGTGCACTTTCTTATCTCTTGGGAACAATTTATTTTTGCTGTTACAAGGTGCACATTATTATACGATATACAACTTTGTATAATACATTTTTGGCTCCTATAGCGGGTCTTTGCCAGTTTGATTCTCAATCAAATCTTTGTTCTTCCAAAAATGAGAAGCAGGACAAATCATGAGATTTAGTCGAAATGAATCAGCTTCAAATGGCGAGGACATCACTAACATTTCCATTGATATCATAATTATAAAAAAAAATCTATTGTGTTAAAATAATGTTTAAAGGGATGCCTGTAAAGTGTCTAACTCCACGAAAATTACTTGGAGCTTCATCGTTTCTCTTCTACCGTGTTGTTTAGATTATTATGGTAAGAGAAGAATAAAATAGGGTTAGATTTTTTCAAATGCCCCTTTAGTATGACCATATATCTATCATTCAGCTCAAGAGCGTTAATGAACAGCCATAAACCTCATAGATGTAATTCGTTGTAAAAGCTGACGCATATTTTCACTTTTTGTAACCAGGAAAGCAGTGTTCTTTTTCATTGAAACTTACTTTCACACATCATTCGAACATATCTTACAATGATTTTGGTACATGATTGAAGTCCCAAATGTCATTTTGGGCAATATCTGACACTTTACAGGTGTACCTTTAACACAAATTATATTTTAAAAAATATTTCATTTTTGTTTTAATTTCCGTTTCTAAACAGACTGAACTTGTGTTCAAATAATTTAATATCATAATATTTGTTTGGCTTAAAGCCCCTGTTCTGTGTTGTATGTTACTTCTTTATCATGTTTATCCTCATGTGATTTTCTTGTAATACGGATGAATAAATGATAAAATCATATCAAATACCGTCTTGCCTTGCGTGTGTTTCTTAATATTTCAAACAGAGTTCAATCTGCAGAAAAAACAAAATCGATGATTGGGAATTAAGGAGAATTTTAAAGTTAACATAAATATATAAATCAGAATCATATGCACTACACAAATAAATTGAATTACTAACCTAATATCATATCTGATCTTGCCTCTATATATCGGGGGGGGGGGGGGTGTTTCACAAAGATCTCAATTCGAACTAAACACTAAATTGGACTTCAAGTTATGGAGAGCCATTTGTAGATTTGAAATTTAGCATATTCAACAGCCCAAGTTAGATTATTTAAAATTTTCCACAAAAGTTCGTATTAGGAACTTAAATTCTCTCTGATAAAAGAAAATGTTAAAGGGAGCGTTGAGTATTGGTATTTTCCGAAGTGCCCCCCCCCCAAAAAAAAAAAAAATATATTAATTGTAACTGATTTGGTTGATTTCAATTCCATGTGAAAGATCATTAAAAAAAAGGGAAATAATAATAATTCCCATTCAAATGCTCTCATTGTTGTGAAATTTGCTTTCAAAATATAATATAAAAGTGATTGACGTCCGGCTATCACTTTTAGAGAATGCTAGCGCGAAGCGCTAGCGTTCTAGTCCTCCTATGCTTACCGCGCATGTACAATGTGTATCGCAAGCGCCGATTGCCGTTCGCATCGGCGGCCTTCGCGATGATCGTTCGTTCAAAATCTGTTCGGAGTCGCGCTAACACACGGAGAGAAGTCGAGGAGGCGCATAAATCACTGATTTTTAGCGGAATGGAGGGAAAAAACATAATTTTAATCCAACCGATAGTTGGATCACATATTGGAAAATGAATCGGTGGTAAGTACCGTATCATATGTATAATTTTAAGCACAATTAGCGTGCAAAAACAATATTCAGTTTCAGTCCCGTATTAGGAGGACCTAGAACGCTATAGCTTCGCGCTAGCGTACTCTAGAGTTAATTTGACTCTTGAGTTGTAACGGCTCTTTTTGAATGATAACAGGGGTTTTACTTTTTCGTTTGTAATTGTGTATACTTTTCGAGAATGGTGGAGTTATAACTATTAGTTTGTACCGTATATGGTGCAGGTTTTGGTTACTAAAGTTAAGTTTGACCAATACTCAACTATCCCTTTAATTGTAGGACTGTTTAAAGAACTCGTTTAACAATTTTACAAAGGAACTAATGGCTTTCCATAGTTCTTAAGTCCAACTAAGTGTTCGACTTGGGATCTTCGGGAAACTATATAAATGTAAAACACAAAGATGATACTTGTTACCATACCTACTACTATACAAATAATACACGGTCTAGAGTGCGCTGTGTAAATGCATCCGCACGCGAGGCTTACATGACGCACGATAATAAGACCGTCGTATTATTTGTTTTATAAAACGAGCTCATCAACCACGGAATCGTTTATTTTGCTGGATTTTTAAAAACAGACTTGCCACAATTAGTAACCCAGTCTATCTACCCTCTAGAGTGTGAATATATTAGGAATTTACAAAATTCACCATCACTACTGCACTCGCTTCACTGAATTTGACTCTGAAGCTCAGCAGATCAAACGCAGTCCACCAGAAATTGTCGAAAACATTCCCGTAAAAATGAGAATTATCAAAGCATTTTATGCATTTCCATTCCAAAACTTACCAATATCAAACCACATACCATATAATTTACGAAACTGCTAAGATTTATTTACTACAATACATGATAATTTACAAAACGAAGCTTTTTCCATCTTTTTTTGGGGTATCACTTTCGCTAGTTTGTCTCCGATAGAACTATGTAAACAAGCATTATGACGTCATAGCCGTGCAAAAAGGTGTACAATGAAAACGAGTAACGCACCCCGGTTGCACTCTGTTTTGCACGGTCGTGCATGTTTGTTAAAGTTTAATAAATAGTCACATGACAGGATTTAACCAATCACGTTACTGAATTTACCGGAGCCGTTTTATAAACATGAACAACGAATAAACAACTTTAACAATTTCAAACGAAATAAAAACTACACAAATTTGTTATGACTGTAACTATTAATTAAATTAAACCACTTGGCTATATATGTCTGTTTCAGAAAAGTCGATGTAAAAGCATGGCAAGTGTAGCGACAGCGAGCTCTTTAATCGGGGCCCCGACCAACCTATTCCCCTGTCCCGCAGCCATGCAGTCCTCGAAATCCGGTATGTCCACTTTCGTAATGGCGCACAAGTGTAGCTGCTTGCACTGTTCGTCGCACTCCCCGACATCCGCCATCGCGTTGTTGTACAGGTAGTACCGGGTGAAATACTCGCCACCACTGGGCCCCTCGTCCGAAAACTCACCCACCAACTGGTCCAATGAGTTTGGTCCGATGTCGGGGATTCCGTACGCCTCCGTGGCGCGGTATTCACGCGACCACGTGGCCGTCATTGGGCCGCCCTCCTGGTTGGCGATGTCCAGGTAGTACTGATCGAGATCGATGACGTCCCCCGTATCGCGATCGTAGGTCACGAGGCGGAAGGAAGGGTTTCGTGCGTCGGGCGTAGACCGGGGTGTAAGCGAAGAATGGATGTACAACGCGTTGGTTGGTGCTCCTGGAAGTGGGGATGAATAATATAGCAACCGAGTGAATTGAACTTTGGTAAAATAAATGGCTTATATTTTTAATTCATATTTCCACTCAGTGAGGAATTCGTTTCCATTCGTTTGACCGATCAACAAAAAAACAACAACAAAGTTTTCATTACCGAAATACCAATAGGTCCATATCTTCGGAGGGGATACTCCTACCCGCCCTCCCTCCATAAACAAGGAAATTATACTAGTAATACATACATAAAGAAAGACAAAATAAGTACAATAAATACACATATTTAAACAAATTATTGATTTCGCCAATGATAAAAAAAAAAAAAAAAAAACATGATGCGGCGTCATCTACTCACATAATGTAGTAAAATATACATTATTGATTTTCTTTCATATTATTCCTATTCTTAGTGGTCTAACCTTGCGAATCGTACATGACCCGGAAGCTGTCGTAATGGTGGTGACCGTAGAATTGACCCTTGATCACGTGCCCATACCGCCTGATGACCTCCAGGTACTTCTCGTTGAAACTCGGCCGGAAGGAGATCTTCACTTCTCTCTCCAGCGAACCGGGCGGTATATGAGCTATGATGAACACCTGTATGGTTTATATTTAAAGAAAGTGGGAACTTAGTGGGATAAATATTATTGTGCGGCCCACTGATATATGCAGCCTTTTTTGTATTGTCATTACGTCGGGTTACCTGAGAGTTCGGAGATGTATCAAACAGCAAACCGAGTAGTATGTAAGCTATGATGAACATGCACTACTTGTATGGTTACAGGAAGATAGTCGAGGAACCAAGGAGTTACTCTAAGTCATTGAAGTTGTTGGGCCCACTGATAATATGAGTTTTTTTCAATAACACTTCGGGTTACCCGATAGTACGTTCTCATTCGGAGATATGGTTGTAAAGCGCTTAGAGATGATTATCAATCATTATTATTAGGCGCTATACAAATCGAGTATATTATTATCATTATTATATCTCCAGTGAACCGAGCAGTATATGTTAGCTATGATGAAAACATGTGGAATTAAAGGAGATGCGGCGATGAACTAAAGCCCGGCGCAGACAGAGCCGACTCGACCCGATCCGACTGGTTTTCAGTCAGGCTAGAGTCGGTTTCGCTCAGTCGGAGCCGATCCAACTTGTTGAATCGGCCTCGAATGACCTCAGCCTGACACTTGACTGGAAAAACCGGTGTCCTAAGGCAGCGCATATTGAGTTAATCAGGCTGAAAACCAGTCGGATCGGGTCGAGTCGGCTCTGTCTGCGCCGGGCATTAGTGGTAGAAATCGTTAGGCCCACTGATATGAGTTTTTTGGGGTCAAACTTAGGGTTGCTCGGGAGTACCGATATGGAGAAGTACCGCTGCCCAGTGACGACCTGTCACGTTAAAGGGAACGTTTCCCCACCATCTATTTACTTTTATTTAATTTCTCTACACATTAAAACAGAATTTCATGAAAATATGTCCAACATTAACCTCTGGGCAAGGAAGGAGCACCATTCAACTGTTCAAAACCTCTCGCTGTACAGGCTATATCCCATTCATCGCGTACATCATGGAGGCTTCCGTCGATGTTTATATAACTCGGATATGGAATTGTTCGCTCCACAATGTGACGTCAAACCCGAACTAGGTACTCTGTTATTTTGTTGGCTCACGTTTTGCATTTTGTTTGTGCACAACCCCTGCGAGATGCGAGAGCTAACAAAAAGAGCCCGAGCTTGTTCGGGTATGACGTAACATTATAGCGCGACAATTCAAAACCCGGGTTTCAAACAATATAATGGCAGCCTCCATGCTGTACGCGATGAATAGGAATAGCCCATACAGCGGCTGCGAGTTACTTTGAATGATGCCCCTCCTTTGCTCATAGGGCAAAGGTTGGACATATTTGCATGAAATAATGTTTTAATGTGTATATATTGATCAAAAGTCAATAATGTAGGTGGGGAAACTTTCCCTTTAATATTTCAGGGCTCACTCGGATGCGCCGTGTATTTGTATATTGTGTGTACGTGTGCGCAGCCAAAACAACCACTCGTGTATAGCTCAAAAGAACATCAGGTTCAATAGATTATTATACCATGGATTAATTTTCTTATTATTGATAACAAATCCACGATTGGACCATTATTATAATTTGTATGGATCAAACCATAAATGATTTTACCTTCTTGCTATCGTTCTGGGCCCCAGCAAGGATGTCTTCCATCCATGCGAATTGCCCCGCCGGATCGGGGACGTTCTCCGTGAGCGGGTCTTTGTAATAATATAAGGCGGTGTTCAGCACTAACATCAAGAGATTGGTACCTTGGATGGGTGTTACGTAATATCCTCCTGTATGATGACAATGATACAGAGAACATTGGGCTCTACAAGTCCCTTTCATTGAAATTTCCAAAGGTTGCTAAATGGGGGCGCTATTTACCATATTGTGATAAAAACATTCATATAAATACATTATATTTCTGTGTCAGGAACTATTTTGTTGGACAAAATAATTCCTTTGTTATCATTTTGCAATGTAACACCTTCTTGTATATAACATATGCTATCCGTATACAAAATACTTCTAAAGGCGACCTTCATATGGTGTGTTTAAACAATGCGTTCACACGAATTCGTGTGAAAGCTAATTTCAATCAATTGCAAGTTATTATGGATAATCTGTATGTTTTTTGACCCCGAACCTCACTAGCTTGCTTTGAAAAGAAATTACACGAAATTAAAAACATGCTCTTAATTATATGATTACCATGGCGACGGGCAAATTCTATACCAACATGTTCGCAGACAGACCATTGTACCCTTTAAAGGGATCTAGTAACTTTGTTGACATGTGCAAACATGTATGAATGGTTGATACATTGTGTATTGTTGTGATCTGATTTGTCAACTGGGTATTGTGTGACTATTTCAAGTTAAATGGACGTTATATGGCCGAGTAATGAGCAAAAATGCAAAGTAACATGCATGAACTCATTGCACTCACTTTGTACACGGTTTTCGTGGTCCAGTGGATGATTTAACATCTGAAAATTTCGATCGTAAATATCTTTTTATAAAACGAAAGTGAAATTTGAAGAAAAAAAAACCGGTCCCATGCTGTTATTGTTAATACGAATACAATGCAGGTATATAAGGGAATTCCGTTATAATTCCAACTGGATTTTGAGGATTTCGACAATGTTACTAGATGCCTTTAAGTATGATGGGCCTACCACAACATATTATATCCAAATATTACCACATTATCATAAGAGATAGATAGGTTACTCCACCTTGCTTAAACGTATCCATCGCTCCGACATAATCTTCCAGCCAAGGCGACCACACCTGGGCGAGTCCGTCTCGGAACGAGTTGGGTTCGGGGTCCAGCTCGTGGCGCGGCCAGTTGTCATGGTTACCGATCGCCGGGTAGACGGGCCTGTCGACGAAGTTATCGAGGAGCAGCGACGACACGTTGTGGATGATGGACAGGACGGTCGTGTTTGGCAGGTGGTCCTGCGGGAGGCCGCCCGGGCTATCTCTGTCGGTTGCATGGTGGTGGTGATAAAGCAGCAGAAGAAGAATAATAATAAGAAGATGATGATGATGATGATGATGATGATGATGATGATGATGATGATGATGATGATGATGATGATGATGATGATGATGAATATGGTGACGATGAAGATGATCATTGTGGTAATGATGGTGATGTTGGTGATAATGATGATGATTGCGGTCATATCGGTGATAGTGATTTGGTTGTTGTTTAGGATAATGGTGGTGATGATAATGATAATGATAGTGGCGATGGAGATAATGGTGATGACGGTGGTGATTGTGAAAGTGGTGGTGAGGATGGTGGGGATGATGATGGAAGTCTTAACAAATATAATAATGATGATGATGATGATATATTGATAGTGATAAAGATAATGGCGATGATGATGATGATGATTTTTATAGTGATGATGATGACGATAATTAATGATAATCAAACGAATGGTGGACAATTACTTGTGAACAACTAAAACAATTTTCATGATTATGCCATCATCCAAATGGAAAAGTTCAATATTTTTATGAGCTTTCATCAAGTATTAATTTGTTTATGCGTTGATTGTCATACACGTCGGAGGAATAACGCACATAATGTAGTATGTCAAGAAATGGATGGACGTTTATTCAATAATAACTAGGCATAATCGCAATTATTTTTTTATTTCAAGACTGTTTACTTTATAAAGAGTACCGAATCTTATATCATTTCATTGTTTCCCAAAACTGTTATAATTGTTTTATATTGTAGGAATATCCTGATTATGTGACACAAATGTGTTAGGGCTAAACGCAGTGGCGTAACCATCCTAGCCCCGTGACCCTCTACCATAGGCGCCGGAAGTGGGGGGGCAGGGGGGGGGGGGGCGGCCGCCCCCCCCCCCCAATCCAAAAAGTGGGGGGGCAAAACGCGTTTTTGCCCCCCCAAAAAGCCCCCCCCCCCCCCTAAAAAAAAAAAAAAAAGAAAAGAAAGAAAAGAAAGAAAGAAAGAAAAAGGAAAAGAAAACATTAAATGAATCAGCCGATACTTGTTAATTTTAACGTTTAACAACTAAGTTATACATTCATTAAACGTTTTCGCTGCACGCTTTGTGCGCAAACAAATTATCTCAGTTTGTTGTGTAACTTGCGTATGGTACGTCTGGGGTGGATTTTTCTGTACCGGTCCACGTAGTTCCTGTGAAGGCTGTTATTGCCCTGGCTGTTTGTGTGACGTGCACCAAATTGCACCATTTCAAGTATATAAATGCAAAATCTTCCCCATGGGAGGGGGATACCCCCTCCCAAACCCTCCCCCTCTGGCTCTGCCTCGGCCCTCGGTCGCTTCGCTCCCTCGGGAACTCATTTTGGACTGTAAGCTATGTTGTTGGATCATACATAATGTGGCATATGATTTATGTTTTTATGCACCAGATTGCACCATTTGAAGTATATAAATGCCAAATCTTCCCCGTGGGAGGGGGATACCCCCTCCCAAACCCTCCCCCTCGGTCGCTTCGCTCACTCGGAACTCATTTTGGGCTGTAAGCTATGTTGTTGGATCATACATAAATGCCAAATCTTCCCCCATGGGAGAGGGATACCCCCTCCCCCTCTGGCTCTCCCCCAGCCCTCGGTCGCTTCGTTCCCTCGGGACTCATTTTGGGCTGTAAGCTATGTTGTTGGATCATGTTTTTGTGCACCAGATTGCACAATTTCAAGTCAAAAAATGCAAAAGCTCCATATCGTGGGAGGGGGGACTCCGCTCAGTCACTTCGCTCCCTCGGGCTTGGTCGCTTTATCCTCGCAATGTCTTTCTCGCACCTCTGGCTCAAAGTTTGCAACTCTGTGAGTGTGGTTGGGCATGAGCCCCTAAATACATAAATCGTGAGCCCCGTTAGGGTTTTGCCCCCCCAATCCAAAACTGCTTCCGGCGCGCCTGCCCTCTACCCCCTATTCTACCCGTCGATACACCGCTGGTAAAACGTATAATGATAAGGCTGACGAACCCTGTCCAGACGATAAAGTCCGGGTCGCCGACCACGCCCGCCATGGCGCTGAACGCCGACTCGACCAGCGCCCACGGCGAGTCGCAGATGTAGTTTCCGTAGGGGTACTGGTCCGCATCGATATCGCCGGCGCACGACGACACCGCGGGGTAGGGGGCCGCCCCGTAGAGCGGGTCGTAGTGGACGTCGGAGAGGTGGAAGAAACGCCCTTCTGTCGTGGGAGCGTTCATAGACATGATTTTAAAGGAAACATGTTTTTGTTATCACAGATTTTAATTATTTAATCGTCTTTTATATCCGAGAGAATTATATCGATTTAGCTTTTCAGCCGTGTCTTCTTTTCATTCAAATTCGACCATTTCATGAATCCTACAATTATATTTAAAACAAACCTAATGTATTTGATACTTTATCGGTTAATGTAAATGGGCTTATATACTGTAATTCAAAGTCCATATCAGTATGATACCATCTAATTTTAAATATTGACATCACAACCACAACATGTGGGGAATCATTTTACATACTGTAGGTATCATAATACAGCCCGCCAAACACACAATACTGTAGAACCTCACCCGATGGGCTTGCTGGGTACTTTCCCATAATGTGTGGAGTTGTGGACATACATCATGTCTCATTCATAAGCTCCTCGTTGTATTTACATAATATTATGGATATCATGTAATATGATGTTATTCAAAGCCAGTCGTGCAAATTCAATACAATTCTGAAAAAGGTCGTATATAATTATATACAAAACGCGTATTGTTATTTGTGCATGGTATCATGACAATGGTAGCACTATACAGTATACGGGCCTACCGTCTACATAATGTTCCTGGGGGGGGGGGGGGGGGGGGGCGGCGGGTGTTTCACAAAGATCCTAAGTTGAACTTAAACATTATGGAAATCCATTTGTAGCCTTGGAATAAAATATATTCAAAAGCAGAAATGCAAGCATATTATACTTTTCATAATTGTTTACATCAAGAACATAAATAGAAAATATAAATGATTAGAATCAACAATTCATGCCTTTTAAACGAAATGTTACAAATTAACCGTTCGGCTTTCCATAATATTTAAGTCCAACTTATATAGGGTTAAGTTAAACTTAGGATCTTTGTGAAACACCCCCTGTTCTATCAAGTATGATTGAAAATGTGCAAAATTGCATGGGTGATTAAAGATGAAATTTGCATGAATGTGTGTATAATATTATGGAAGGACTTACCATTATTTGCACAACTTACAAACTGGACGAAGAGAAAAGCGCCGAATATCGGCAAACACTTCCTCGTTTGCTGAAACATGGTCGACGGATGTTACTACAACAGGAAATATGTACTTCCAAGTTCCAAGTTTGAACGAATTCTTTGTAATAGTCGAGATAGATTAGCAGAGAACTGAGATTCGCTGCACTTCAACACTGTGAATCAAACTGCGTATGACCAGATGACAATCTAAATTATGTTTTTTTTTGTTTTAATGAATATTCTCCTAGTCTTCGTAAATCACACGTGTACGGTTTATTCAATACACCGACCTCTCAAAAGAGGCAGAAAAGCAGCTAGGCAGCATCCAGCAAATGTGCCGCCAGTTAATTGTGTCGGGGTCCAATCTCCAAATGATTGTTGGCTCTAGCTTTTAGAAGGTTGCAATGCAAAATAGTCGATTGTAATCGATCGCCACACGTATACTACTGACACCTCCGTTACCGTATTATCTTGCTTGGTAAGACCACATCAATTATTATATCTGGCTGTTTATTTTCTACGGACTATGGACTTTGAGCTGATATTCAAACTTGATATAGCTAAAACACTTGAGGGGAAGATATTAAGCAAATAATTACCGTTGGTGAAGATGATGGGACAATCTATCACTTCCAAGGCGATCTGGATGTAGCTATCTTTCCGAAGCGAAGCTGAGGAAAGATAGCGTATACATTCAGATCGCCGAGGAAGTGATAGTTTGCCATCGCCTGAAACCAAAAGGTGATTATTTGCTTTATATTTCACATCGAACGGTAGATCTAGTCTAGTATAAGCAGGCCTAGTCTAACTCTAACGCAAGTCTTAATTACAGCTGTTACTACTAGCCCTAGGTTTGATCTACTTACCAACATCAATATTATTCCAATTTCCAATGTGTATGTTGTTTCCAGCATTCGCAATAATCTTGGAACACTTTACTTTCACTCTCAAGCAAAAAAAGTTCCATTTCAGCTCCGTTAGAACTCAAATCTTACGTCGAACAACAGAACAAGCAATTAAACAATAACAACGCAGCAAACCTAACCGTGTACTGTGAATATACTAATATGTACGATCCGTATGCATACACAGTGCATGCATAGCGTATGAGCTTGAACAGTGTGCTACGTACGTGTATGCACAACGAATACAATTAAATTTGTAATTCGCGCGCATAGAGAACCCCGCCACATCATTTGGGTACGGAATTTGACTAGCCACACACGAGCTCCACAGTCAAGTCAATGCAACCGCAGTGAAAGTGCGTTGCACTCACTAGATAGTACTTTTTATCTAGTGAGTGCAACACACTTTCACCAAAGATATATACAGAGTGTAACGAAGTTTTCTTCTCCCATCAATGATGGGCGAAACTATGCTTCATCACGTGATTAACTTTTGACCAATCGTAGAGCAAGATTCTTAGTAGGCCTATGTGGAATATAAATCAGAATATAACGATGACGCATTGAATGAAGATAACGGTATAAATTGGTGACAGTGGTGTATCAACGAGGCGAAAGGGGGTGGGCATGTGCCCCTCCCCCAAAAAAAAAATAAATAAATAAATAAATAAATAAATAAATAAAAAATAAAATAAAAAATAAATAATAATAATAATAAATAATAAATAAAATAAATAAAACTAAATAAATAAAATAAAATAACAAAATAAATAAATGAATAAGTAACTAATAAACAAAAATACGTACAGGTATATACATTCACGAAATAAAGAAACACATTACAAAAAACGTGCCCCCCATAATCAGTGGGACGAATTAGCCACGTTTCTGCAGCTATATGAGTGTACATCTAAATATTTTGAATGGTATAAGTTCTTATAATGTTGTTCAAATAGGTATAACTGTCAAGATCGTTTCATGTCCGATTTCGACACATGAATTATCACAGATGATTCCTCTCATTATTCTGATCAAAATAGAGTTAAACATACTTGAATCTGGCCTAGAATTCCCCTTTAAGCTAGTAATTAGTCAGGGAATGTTGACTCATTATGTGAACATATGAAGAGCTTAGTTCCAGAATGCGCTAAATCCACTTCCTATTAAGGATAGAGTTAACAATATCAGTAAAATTATAAGCTACGTAGCTATCTATATAAATCAACATTTTACGACAAATTGCACAATCAAAATCTAAACATGGAACGTTCCTTAAAGTGGATTTTGCGCCTGTTGGAATAAATCTCTTCATTTACAGTTATATATGATTCATGGAAATGCACATCTGTTGTGCCCTTATTTCTTAAAGACAATAAGTAATTTACTGAAACTTCATTAATGGTAAACGTATTTTTGTCTTCATATCACCTATAAATGTCTGCCCCAAATGATCAAGAACTAAACAACTATTTCTATATTCATAATATTCATTAATAACAGTCATGAAGGTATATCAACAAAAATACAGTACATTAATCAATTCAAATTTTATACGATCATTGTACAGGGTAAATTTCCTCACAACTGAAGAAAAAATAATATTCACACTGGAAATCGATGCTAACTTGTTGAAGACAGCTGTTTCGATATATATGAACTCCATATTAGTGTGATAACGTGTCATCACGTTTATCATTCCATTGTTACAATGAAACTTATTTTGTAATCAACTTGCAATTATTGTAGTGTGAATTCAATTGACGCTACACAACCAGCAGATGGTCTATTGATTTAAAACAAATGTATATAAATACATGTTGCAACGTATAGTGGCAAAGTCAACAGAGGACACGTGATCCAACTGATATGTTAAAAGTATAGTATACAGCTTTGGTCAAAGTGAATTTTAGTAACCAAAACCTGCACCATTACATTAAAAACTAACAGTTTCATGATCGAAAGTATAGAAAATTACAAACGACTACGTAATCATTCTAAAAGAGCCGTTAAAACAGAAGAGGGCGCTCTCTAATAATTCATTGGTGTCAACCATTAAAAAAAATAAGAAATGTGCATGTGCAGTATGCCACAAATAATTGGCATGACCCAAGCAGCTATCGGCGTACACACCGCTGGCCTAATCATCAATAAAATCACGCCACGTTCTCACTGCTTCCAGATGTTGCACGGGTATATAGGCGTAGGAGGCGGAGGGCTGGGAAGGGGGGGGGGGGGGGGGGGGGTGGAGGCTGCAGCCCCCTGAAGGTTTGGAATCGGCCATATTCAGGCAAACAAATGGCATATTCAAGCAAACCATGTCAAATTCGGGCAAAACCATGGCATATTCGGGCAAACTATGTTACATTCTGCCAAACTTGTGTTACATTCTGGCAAAGTCATCTTTTTTTTCGGGCAAAACCGTCTTATATTCTGGCAAAATCGTATTTTTTCGGATTAAGCCACAAAACAAAATTTGGCATCCAAAATGCGAGGCCCCCCCCCCCCCCCCAAGTAAAATAAAAAAAAATAAATAAATAAAAAAAAGTTCCCCTAAGCCCACGCACATGTACAATGTATACATATTAGCTCATGTTTCCAACAAAATAATATATCAAATAATAGTTATCTAAGTTAGAACAAAACAAATTTGAAATAGAGAAATCCACAAACAAAATTGAGGATAGAGATGCGGCAATCTGTAGCTCTGGGGATACGAATGTCACATGAATAAATGATTGAATATATACAACGGTAATTTATATTTCAAACAAAATGCTAAGAATGAACTGTTTTAGTGTGTGGGCTGTATACCAATTGAAAATAAATCAATACAAATTAAAACATACATGATTTTAAAATCATAAGCACTTCAATATCCTAAGCAGGATATGAGAGCCTTTGTAGATAGTATGATGTCACGAATCCGGTGAAGTTTAAAACTTTAAAATAATGAATTACATTAATAATTCATTATTTTAAAGTGCATTTCCAATTATCAGAGCGCGTTGAATCCAGGGCGATAAAGATGTATGGCTCTGGTTGAATCTTTAGAATAGCGCCCTCATGTAGTACACTATAGCTAGCGGACGTTCTCTATAAGCCAGTTCGTAATTAGAGCAAGGAGCCCGGAAGACGTCACAGGTCATAGGTCACTATACCACAAAAGCTCGCTCGCGCGCGCGAGCGCTAGTATCGGAAAAACGCACGGCCGCGCGCGAGTATGCACACCTGTAGATTGACAATTCGCGAACGTGGAATCGTCGACCTCATCCAAAACGTGACATTTACAGTGCAAGATCTGTCTGTATTTCTCTGTTTCTTGTGTGTGATTTGGCTGTTTTACAATGGCGGATGAAGATCAAGAAATATCTATCGACGAAATTAAGTTGTGGTCTGTTGCTGCGTTGAAGGACTTTCTCCGTAAAAGGAACTTGAAAGTCAGCTAATGTGCTTTCGTACTCCTTTTTTTTTATTTATTTTTTTTCGTACCCATTTTTTCTCTTTTTTTTCCCAACGCTTTATTTGTCTTTAAACTCAACTAAATTAGTTCGTATAACTCACTGCACTTTGTCCTTATCCCTCGATGGTGTGTTGAAATCTTTTGGTCAACATTTAAGCCCTTTTTCAATTTTTTGGAGACTTTAATCGATGTCTTTTGAAAGCGTCGCGGCACCAGCTTCGCGAGTTCGCGGTCGCAACAATCGAAATAGCGGGACTTCACGAGCAGCTATGCCGTTAGCTAGCCGGTGACTTGAACGTGTGGTACGCGCGCGCTGTACCGGTTACAAAATGTTCATAAAAATTAAGTTTCTTGCAGTACGATGTGACAGAAATGATCGAATTTGTTGGAAATGTTAGCCAGATGGTGTTCTTTTTGCCCAGTTAGCACTGAAAGTGTCATGAAATTAGTATTCATGAAGAAATAGCTTCATTAAGTGTCCGGTGTCATACCAGGAAGTAAATTGTCTATTGACACACACACACAGTGTCGTCTGCTAAGCCCAATTTCGATCAAGCTGTGGTTCATCCACAGAACCCGGCCGTCTAGATCGTAATTACGCGCATGCGCAGTTTGTAATTACGAACTGGCTTATTTGCACGATATATGTGAACACATGAACAAAGAGCAACTAATGATAATAATATACTCGATTTATATGGCGCCTAATATAAGTTACATCTACGCATCGCATTATTTATTTATGTATAGTATTCATTTATTCATTCATTTATGTATTTATGTATTAGTTATTATTATTATTATTATTATTATTATTATTATTTTATTTATTTATTTTATTTATTTATTTATTTATTTATTTATTTATTTATTACATTTTTTTTTGGGGGGGGGGGAGCAGGTGCGTTATTGGAGAAACGCACTATGTATTTTTGTTTCTTCAGAATCTTCACCCTTATGTTATATAATTGTGTTTGTCAAATAATTAGGGGGACACGTGCCCCCCCCCCCCCCCCTCCAACTACGTCACACAGCATATAAGACCGAATCATTAGTAATCAAATAACTCAAATAATGTGTAACCGTTTATGCCCATAATGGGGTAACGGATATCCGAATAACATGCACACACAAAATGGATATGTGGGACTGTGCATTTACAGAATTTATGGTGTTTCAATGTTTACATGGATTTTAAGATATGAAAGAGGAAATGAGTTGCATACAAAAATAGACGGATACTTGTAGGCCTCTGACAGTATTGCACGGAATCTTCTAGCCGATGGCATTATAGGAAAAGAAGTTTTGACTTTGTGGAAGACTATCATGCAGCAGTGGGAATCCCCACCTCAAATTGTGCATAGATGTCCCCGTCACACATTCACGTATACTATGCAATACAGGGTGGCCCACAAATAACGGAACGGGGTACTTGCCATACTAAAGACTCGTGATGCCCGCCATACTGCATCGAGTAACGATCAACCGTACGCCATTGTGAGTGTGCGTTCAGCTGTGTATAGAGAAGAAGGGGTACTAACAATGGCGCACGCATTGAATGTTACTAGTTACTATGACGGGCATCATGTGTCTTCATTATTGCAAGCACCCCGTTCCGTTATTTCTGGGCCACCCTGTATAGCCTTGGCCGCATGGCGCATAACCTCGAAATGCCAATTGAAAAGGAACGATTTAGTAAATTAAGATTATTAACGGCGCCGTAAATATGCCCTCGTACTGAACGCGGGATCTAGTAAGATATACAATTGGTATTCTAGCAGTTCCCTCGTACCGTGTTGTATTCGTATTAACAATAGAAGCATGGAACAGGTTTAAGTTTTTCGAATTCCCTTATCGTTAAAAAGATAGTTACGATTGAAGTGTTCAGATGTGAAACTGTCCACTGGATAGTCGTAACCGAGTACAAAGTCAGTGCAATGAGTAATAAGTGAATATCACTTCGCATTTTTGCTCATTACTCGGCCATATCGTCCATTTAACTTGCAATTTGTACACAATACCCAGTGGACATAATCAGATAACAGCAATATACATTGTATCAACCATTCATCACTTTTTTGCACATGTCAACAAAGTTACTAGATCCCTTGAAAAAACGGAAACCAAACCCCTTTGGAAATGCCACGAAATAGGCCCCGTCAGGCACTCAACCACTCCCGTAACCGTAACAAAAGCCATGTGGCTCATGAATGTTGAAATTTTGACATTTAAGCTCTCTGCCTTCCCGATCGTAAGTGGCCCGAAAACACATCACTGTCACGTATTACCACGGGATAGCCATGGCATTGCTACCAAGTAGCCTTGTTACGTGGCATTCACACAGATGCCCATACGTGGCTCTTAAACCTGGCGCAGACAGCGCCGACTCGACCCGATCCGACTGGTTTTCAGTCAGGCTAGAGTCAGTTTCGCTCAGTCGGAGCCGATCCAACATGTTGAATCGCCCTCGAATGACCTCCGACTGGCACTTGACTGGAAAAACCGGAGTCCCTGAGGCAGCGCATACGGAGTTAATCAGGCTGAAAACCAGTCGGATCGGGTTGAGTCGGCTCTGTCTGCGCCGGGCACAACGGCAAAGCTTTTCGGGTAGCCTATGTGTGACTGGGACATTTAAGCTCTCTGCCTTCCCAATCGTAAGTGGCCCGAAAACACATCACTGTCACGTATTACCACGGGATAGCCATGGCATTGCTACCAAGTAGCCTTGTTACGTGGCATTCACACAGATGCCCATACGTGGCTCTTAAACCTGGCGCAGACAGCGCCGACTCGACCCGATCCGACTGGTTTTCAGTCAGGCTAGAGTCAGTTTCGCTCAGTCGGAGCCGATCCAACATGTTGAATCGCCCTCGAATGACCTCCGACTGGCACTTGACTGGAAAAACCGGAGTCCCTGAGGCAGCGCATACGGAGTTAATCAGGCTGAAAACCAGTCGGATCGGGTTGAGTCGGCTCTGTCTGCGCCGGGCACAACGGCAAAGTTTTTCGGGTAGCCTATGTGTGACTGGGACATTATTCTGTACTGCCGATTCAAGCATCGTGACAGTCTTGGACGACTGCCAAAAATGCCCTAGGAACAAAAAAACACATTCAAATTATACAATTATAATCAATTTACAAGATCTGTT
>JBAMJV010001291.1:232500-290801 GCA_037951105.1 Echinarachnius parma | reverse complement strand
TGTGGAGAGGAAAAAACATGCAGCAATGTCATTCCAAACTTTGAGAAAAATACACGGGGCTCGGGGCGAATTCGCCCCCGAAATGCCAAAAAGAGCCCCCCGAAAGTTATAAAAGAGCCACGGTAAATTTGCATAGAGTTCGATGTAGAACAAATTTCACAGTGTGCATTTTATGCAAGCAAGCTTGAAAAGTAGCCCCCCCCCCCCCAAATAATTTATATATTTTTACCCTGATTCCAAACTTTGAGAAACAAAGAAAGGTGCTAAATAATAAAGGAATCATCAAACCAAACATCTGACGATTCCTTGTTGGGAAAAAAAAAACACAGCAAGGTCATCATACTAGGATGAAACCTTTCCTTCCTGACTTCTGCAATTTCCATAGAGATAGTACATGGTACACCTGTGTTCCTGCAGGCAACGAGTTAAAAAAAGATGATAATCTGTCAAGAAGCAACAACCTCCTAAGGATTTATGATGTCCGTCAGCGATCAACAGATCCTCAAATGCTTCACGCCACCCTCTCTGGGAGTTTCCTGTTTGGTGAGATCCACCAAGAGGTCAGAAAGAGCTCTAGTATTCATGATCAACATGTGCTTATTACTAGACTTGGGCCCCGTTGCAGAAAGATATACAATTAATTGAAAATCAGATCATGTGTGCGCAAATCTGATTGGTTGAAACGCGCACATTTTATGACTTCCAATCAATTGTAGCTTACAAATGATTGCATCTCTTTCTGTAACGGGGCCCTAGAAGTCAGATAGAGCTCTAGTATGATCATGTGAATATTACTAGTCTTGGAATAAACTACACTGTCTCAAGATTTCAAATGATTGCTCATGTGACATCCCCCCCCCCCCCCACAAAATAAATAAATAAATACAAATAAAAAATAGAAAAATGCTTTTTATTGACTTGCCACACAGTTAACTCAATATGAAATATATGGCCTACAGTCAAAGATCAACAGGGCCCTGTTTCATAAAACTTTTCCAAATTGTTGTAACTGTCTAATTTTTGAAACTACTATGGCAACAGCCATATTACTCAATGCTGATTGGCTGTTGCCATGGTAGTTACAATAACTGGACACTTACAACAATTTGAAAAGTTTTATGAAATGGGGCCTAGAACTCGAATGCTTCACGCCATCTCTCTGGTAGTTTCCCTAACAGTAACTGCTTGTTCTGGGGAGATTCATGCGCATGTTCACCTAGAAGTCGGATAGAGCTCTAGTACGATCATGTGAATATTACTAGACTTGGAATAAAGTACACTGTCTCAAGATCTAAATGATTGCTCATGTGACATCCCCCCCCCCCCCCCCCTCCCACACACACACACACAAAATAAATAAATACAAAAATTATTTTGTATTGACTTGCCATACAGTTACCATCTCTCTGGTAGTTTCCTGTTTGGTGGGATACACCTAGAAGTCAGATCGAAATTATTTCTCATGTGACACCCCCAGTGGATAGTTTAACATCTGAACACTTCAATCGCAACTATCTTTTTAACGAAAGGGAAATTTAAAACCAGAACGTCAATGACGTAGCGCTCATCCGGCATCTCGCAACATCAAATATCGCAAATTTCATGTGGTACACTTTTCAACTGGTCAAAAAATAAAAATGTGATGCCCTGGAAGGGACATACAAATTAATTTTTTAAAAAATAGAGTGAAAAAAAATATAGATTTGACGCCCCAGAAGGGACATGGGGAAAAAAAAAAAAAAAAAATAAATTTAAAAAAAATAAAAAAAATAAAAAAAATAATAATAAATTAAAAAAAAAAAAAAAAAAAAAAAAAAAAAATTAAAAAAAATAAATAAATAATAAAAATAAATGAATAAATAAATAAATAAATAAATAAATAAATTAAAAATTACCATAATTAATTCATGGAGAAAATTTTCAAAATTCTGTGTAGAAGTTTAGTGTACCAAAGTTAGCTCTACCAGATAAAGCAAACCAAATCAAAATCGGTCGAGAAATGAAGGAGAAGAAGCATTTTTTGTGATTTGTGGAATAAATTTGCATAAATTACCATAATTAATTAATGGAGACAAATTTCAAAATTCTGTGTAGAAGTTTAGTGTACCAAAGTTAGCTCTACCAGATAATGCAAACCAAATCAAAATCGGTCGAGAAATGAAGAAGAAGCATTTTTTGTGATTTTTGGAATAAATTTACATAAATTACCATAATTAATTAATGGAGAAAAATTTCAAAATTCTGTGTAGCTGTTTAGTGTACCAAAGTTAGCTCTACCAGATAAAGCAAACCAAATCAAAATCGGTCGAGAAATGAAGGAGAAGAAGCATTTTTTGTGATTTTTGGAATACATTTGCATAAATTACCATAATTAATTAATGGAGAAAAATTTCAAAATTCTGTGTAGAAGTTTAGTGTACCAAAGTTAGCTCTACCAGATAAAGCAAACCAAATCAAAATCGGTCAAGAAATGAAGGAGAAGAAGCATTTTTTGTGATTTCGAATAAATTTGCATAAATTAGCATATATAATGAATTTCACGATTCTGTGTAGAAGTTTTAAATCCCCCTCCTAGCCCTATCTTATGAAACAATCAGAATCAAAATCGGTTGAAAAATAACGAAGAAGAAGCATTTTGAAAACTGTGGACGGACGGACGGACGGACGGAAGGACGGAAGGACGGAAGGACGGAAGGACGGACGGACGCCACGGCATGGCATAAGCTCATCGGGCCCTTCGAGCCGGATGAGCTAAAAACCAGAACGTCAATGACGTAGCGCTCATCCGGCATCTCGCAACATCAAATATCGCAAATTTCATGTGGTACACTTTTCAACTGGTCAAAAAATAAAAATGTGATGCCCTGGAAGGGACAGAAAAATTTATTTTAAAAAAATTAGAGTGAAAAAAATATAAATTTGACGCCCCAGAAGGGACATGGGAAAAACAAAATTTTAAAAAAATTAATTAATTTAAAAAAATTAATTTAAAAAAAATTTAAAAAAATAAAATTTAAAAAAATAAATAAATAAATAAATAATAAAAATAAATAAATAAATAAATAAATAAATAAATAAATAAATAAATAAAAAATAACCATAATTAATTAATGGAGAAAAATTTCAAAATTCTGTGTAGAAGTTTAGTGTACCAAAGTTAGCTCTACCAGATAAAGCAAACCAAATCAAAATCGGTCAAGAAATGAAGGAGAAGAAGCATTTTTTGTGATTTTTGGAATAAATTTGCATAAATTACCATAATTAATTAATGGAGAAAAATTTCAAAATTCTGTGTAGAAGTTTAGTGTACCAAAGTTAGCTCTACCAGATAAAGCAAACCAAATCAAAATCGGTCAAGAAATGAAGGAGAAGAAGCATTTTTTGTGATTTCGAATAAATTTGCATAAATTAGCATATATAATGAATTTCACGATTCTGTGTAGAAGTTTTAAATCCCCCTCCTAGCCCTATCTTATGAAACAATCAGAATCAAAATCGGTTGAAAAATAACGAAGAAGAAGCATTTTGAAAACTGTGGACGAAGGGACGGACGGACGGAAGGACGGACGGAAGGACGGACGGACGACGGACGCCACGCCATGGCATAAGCTCATCGGGCCCTTCGGGCCGGATGAGCTAAAAAACCTGTCCCATGCAAACCTGTCCCATGCTTCTATTGTTAATATGAATACGACCAGGTTCATGTATGAGGGAACTGCTAGAATTCCAATTGGATTTTGAGGATTTGGACAATGTTACTAGATCCCTTTAAATAACTTTGTAAACTGTCTTGAATGAGTATATACGGAGTGTAACTTAGACAATCCAATTACACTTACAGACTTCAACAAAAGTTCTAAAGCGGATTAACTTTGAAATAATATGACAGCTGTTTAACTATAAACTTTAGGATTGAGCTTAATGACAATATATTTTGCACACTTGGATTAACGTTGAGATTAACTAAATATTCAATTTTCAGATATTTCTTCCATGGATTGAAATATGTGAAACAGTACTACTTCCACTTCTTCTAATTAGCTTCCTACAGATATGTAACACATATGTAAAAATACCATCACTACTTGGGATAAATACATTCAATATCAGCTTCCTCAATTAAACCAAGGAGGTATTAACCTCCTTGATTAAACTTCCACAAACATCTTACACTGATCTACCCTGACCAGTAATAGTACTCGCCAAAGCCAAAAGCCCTTGATCAGACTAGATTAGTGCACACCTTAGACCAGTGGTTTAATTGTGCCTATAAATAGAAAGGTGTTGCCTGAAGAGAACTGTTCACAAAAGAAAAGTCTAGAACAGGCAAGCCTCCACACTAACTTTTTTTCTCTACTGATCCATCTGGGCAAGTCAAATCATAAATTTTCAAATTGCACTTGCCCAAACAGACAATTTACTTGCATACTTCTAAGATGAGATTTACATA
This sequence comes from Echinarachnius parma, assembly GCA_037951105.1. NCBI lineage: Eukaryota > Metazoa > Echinodermata > Echinoidea > Clypeasteroida > Echinarachniidae > Echinarachnius > Echinarachnius parma. Next base: position 286,351 of record JBAMJV010001291.1, on the reverse strand, counting down.
CATAGAAATAATACTATTCTCTTGTAGATTGGGCAACCAAACTAGGCTATTTATGACATTTTATTTGCCCAACATCAATTTTACTTGCCCCGGGCAATAGGGCAAGTTCTAGCGTCAAACCCTGGAATACATGTAGGTTGTGTATCTCTTGAACCCCTGATAGAAAATATATATATTTTGAATAATTGTGAACAATATGAACTGCAATAACTGGCTAAATTATAAGACTTACCTACATGAATTATTGCATACTCAGATTATAGGACCCCAACTGGTGCATGATTAGTTAACATATGATGACACACGCAGTACCCCGGGGTACCGTTGTACACCGTGGTACCACGTTGTGTAGCGCCATTTTGTGTCCACCCGAAGTACAACCGTACCACAGAGCAATCATGGACGCCGCTGGTGTATTGCGTTTTGCATGCAGCGCTTGTATGCACGCTAATGGAGCACAAGAAGAGCATTTTTAACGTTAATAAAGCATACCGAAAATAATTTCACACTTTTTGGTAACCCAGTGTACAGCCCTGAACAAAATTAAATAATTAAACAAAATGGCGGATTTTCATTTGGTACCCCAGGGTACCATTTATGTCATCATATCTTCATTATAATACACGCAGTACCCCGGGGTACCGTTGTACACCGTGGTACCACGTTGTGTAGCGCCATTTTGTGTCCACCCGAAGTACAACCGTACCACAGAGCAATCATGGACGCCGCTGGTGTATTGCGTTTTGCATGCAGCGCTTGTATGCACGCTAATGGAGCACAAGAAGAGCATTTTTAACGTTAATAAAGCATACCGAAAATAATTTCACACTTTTTGGTAACCCAGTGTACAGCCCTGAACAAAATTAAATAATTAAACAAAATGGCGGATTTTCATTTGGTACCCCAGGGTACCATTTATGTCATCATATCTTCATTATAATTTTGTAGAAGGTTGAATTATAGGGAGGGGAGGCACATATTTATGGAGTCTATAGCTTTAAGAAAAAATGAACTTTACTTTTCTTAAAGATTCATGCTGCTGAAGAAATACACCTGATAAATATGTTCTGGATTACTTAGAATTACTTCTTATTCTATTTGCTTCTTACTTAGACTGGTTCCTTACATAGATTTAGTACTTGCTTAGATTTGCCCCTGACTTAGAATCACTTCTCACTTTGATTTGCTTCTTACTTAGAATAGCTTCTTACTTAGATTTGCTTTTTACTTAGAAAAGCTTCAAACTTAGAACAGCTTCTTACTTAGATTTGTTTCTTACTTTATAGCTTTGCTTCTTATTTAGAATAACGTATTACTTAGATTTGCTTCTTACTTAGAATAGCTTCTTACTTAGATTTGCTTCTTATTTAGAATAACGTATTACTTAGATTTGCTTCTTACTTAGAATAGCTTCTTACTTAGATTTGCTTCTTATTTAGAATAACTTATTACATAGATTTGCTTCTTACTTAGAATAGCTTCTGACTTAGATTTGCTTCTGACTTAGAATAGCTTCTTACTTAGATTTGCTTCTTATTTAGAATAACTTATTACATAGATTTGCTTCTTACTTAGAATAGCTTCTGACTTAGATTTGCTTCTGACTTAGAATAGCTTCTTACTTAGATTTGCTTCTGACTTAGAATAACTTATTACTTAGCTTTGCTTACATAGATTTGCTTCTGACTTAGAATAACTTCTTACTTAGATTTGCTTACATAGATTTGCTTACATAGATTTGCTTACATAGATTTGCTTCTTACTTAGAATAGCTTCTTATTCAGAATAGCTTCTTACTTCGATTTGCTTCTTACTTAGAATCGCTTTTACTTAGATTTGCTCCTTACTTTAATAGACTGGCTTACAGATTTGCCCCTCATTTTAATAACACCTTTGTATCAGCCTTATAGGCTAGTGGTTGAACATGTGTCAAGTGAACACTCAAGGTGTTTAATAAAGACAGCTGCTGTAAGAAAGTTGCAACACCTTCATGGGTTGGGCCGGCATCTTTAAGTCTTGACTAGTCCCGGGGTAATCACTACATCCTGATTCATATTCACATTAAGATCTGTAATGTATTGTCTATTAAAAAGAAAGTATCATAAAGAACACTGGTCTGTGTTTAATCATATGCAGCACAATGAAGTACGCAATTCGTTTAATAGAATTATGCAATAGCAGTCTAAAGAGATCCAAAGACAAATTTATTTGCAAACATATCTGTGGTCTTTCTGTATGAGCAACAAAATCAACTGTATAATACTCATTTTTTTTAATTGTACAAGGAAATTTGTAATATATATATAAACACCTTTCTAATGTTCATGGTACTTTCTTCAGTTTCTTGATCATATTTTACTTTGAAATTTAGCCTTATTTTAAAGTAATAAATCAAACGAATAGGGAGGAATGAAAGGTTAACTCTCGATCATTTTAATCCACCAGATCGTCAAAGAAATGTATGATGTATGAATTGCATTTAATACATCGTACATTTCTCTGAAGGTCGAAGCCAAATTGAAAAAAGAAAGAAGTTACATCATCATGACATCACCCCCCCCCCCCCCCCTAGGCCGACTACCCCCTCCCCCAACAAAACAAAAAGTGACAGAAATAGACCAATCACATGAATGTGATATTTATGGACCATTTTTCGATGTTGATTCCTGTTGTTTCCTGTTGTTTTTTCTTTAGAAGACGAGTGACATTTCCTTACAGAAGAGATCTTCTGCAGTGAATGAAATCAATACATCGTACATTTCTCTGAAGGTCGAAGCCAAATTGAAAAAAGAAAAGTTACATCATCATGACATCACCCCCCCCCCCCCTCAACAAAACAAAAAGTGACAGAAATAGAACAGTCACATAAATGTGATATTTCTGGACCATTTTTCGATGTTGATTCCTGTTGTTTGTTTTTTTCTTTAGAAGACGAGTGACATTTCCTTATTAAAAGGTCACGCGACAAAGTTTGGACCATTATCTCTCCCTCTCTCCTTTTCCTGTCTCTTAATGTCATTCAGATGGGACTCTGCTGAAAGTCTTAAAGGGGGAAATTATGGGGCTCTGAGTAATGGTCATTATCACAAGACCCTAGCACAACAGAGAGAATGAGAGATTGCTCAAATCGCATTCCCTTTACATATCATTTGTTGAGGAAAATATATATACAGTCACATAAATGGGATTTTGTTGAAACCTGGTGACTGTCTTATGACTGGGGACTGTCTGGTGACTGGGGAAATTATGGTGCTCTGCATAATGGTCATTATCACAAGGGCTAGGAACAAGTTTTGTAACAATATTACAGACAGAATGACAGAATTTGTTAAATGACATACATTTTCCCATCGTATTTCATAATATTGTTAAGGATTATCGGATGGAAAATGTAAATTTCCAATCTTGAATTAAACTTTCTTCTTCAAGACATTCAGATGGGATATTGCTGAAAGTTGGTGACTGTCTTTAATAGAGGGACATGATAGCTCTCTGAGTACTGAATATTAGTTCAGAAAAAAAGTTATGTTACAATATTACGGAGGGACTGACAAAACAGTTGAAATGGCATACATTTCCCATAATTTGAAGGACAGTTAGATGGAATTTTGCAGAAAAGTTGGTGACTGTCTTGGGGAAAATGATGGGGCTGTCAATATTGGTCATTATCACAAGAGCTTGGCACAAAAGTTTGGTAAATGAGTTTTGCAAGCTGTTTAAATAAATGTATAACTGCAAAGTTTATAATAATATGCAGAACACAGTCACTATCCTGTCTTTTATTATTCCAGCTATGTGATAACATATTTCTCTTCCTCTGGTTAAATCGCTTGTTTTTCTTATGTCTCTTCATATTTTTCTTGTGCTTCATTCGTGTTTTTCTTTTCCCCCTTTCCAAATCCAAAATACCAACAGCTTTGACCTTCATATTCCACCTCCATCTCTTCAATGAACAGTGTATGATATTAATAATTCACCCTCACTCACTGTCTCGACGTAATCACAGGAAATTACCCCAAGATCTGGGGGGTGTTTCACAAAGTCTCTAAGTTGGACTTAAAAAGTATGGAAAGCCATTTAGTTTCTTTGAAAATTTGTGGTAAAAATCCTTTTTTCAAAGGCACAAATGTCAATTCAAATCATTAATACTTTTTATCATCGAGGAGATTTCATGTTCTTGATGCAACATTTATGAAAATTACCAAAATTCTTGTTTTTTTAGCTTTTGAATATATGTATTCCAAGGCTACAAATGGCATCCATAATAATTGGGTCCAACTTAGAGTTAAGTTCAACTTTGTATCTTTGTGAAACATCCCCCTGCTACTCAATTTATGATGGGGGAACAATCTTCCTGCGTCAACTACCCTTTGTCTATAGCAGTCTTGACGTGTGACGACAGACACTCAAATTAAGTCCATATCCTAAACCATTGACCTACGCAATATAACTTGATTCCAAGTGCTGACGCACTGCATGTATGTCTGGGATACAAGTGGGTTATTATCAAAATATATGATTCTTACAAAGACAACTAAAAGATATTATTACTTCAAACAAGGGAAAATGACCCGATTTATTATATTATATATGAATGAAAATGAGCAAAGAAAAAAGGGTGTCCCCCTTGAAATTCCTACTTTCTTTGCTCATTTCCATTTAAAAACTAAAACAATAATATGCTATTTGGGACAAGACACTTCTGTTATTAGTCAATGTCCTATCGTTAAACTTAATCACAGTTTGATTTCAAACGCTGATCGATCAATACACAATATCTCAGCTTATAAGACAAGACTTTCACTTGAATATCTTACCTTCAAAATCTCAAACCACTGCCATACAAGACGAGGGGACTATGAGGGGCTGCACTCCCCCCTTCTCCTTCCCCCTTTTTGGGGTTGATTATGTAATACAGTCAAAGCTGTCTTAATGGTCACCTGTCTATAACAGCCAACCTGCCTATAGGGGCCACTAAACATGTTCCCTTGCAGAGAAAATCAATGTTATAGAACCGGTCTATAGAGGCCACTTTTCTAGTTTCTCTTGGGTGGTCACTATACATAGGTTTGACTGTATTTGGACAAAATCATGGGGGAAACTTGGGGGGGGGGGGGGAAATAATTATTTTGGAGCAACAACTCAATGAAGAAGGGAATAAAGGATGTTTTCCGGCAAAAAAACCCATCCCCCTGTAAAAAAAAATAAATAAAAATAAATTGCCTTTTGCTCATACGCCTATGTCTAGAAATATAACTTGCCTCTAAATAATGTCTGGGAAATGATTGGTTAATGGGAAGACTGTCTGATCTTTGGACGAGATACAACATAAAAACAAGAATGCTACCTAATTTAACCTGTTCCCTACTAGATATTGCAATCTCCATAGCATCAATACAGGACCCCGCCAGGATCCTGTAGCTAGTGGGTTAAAATAATGACGCACAATGTCAAGAATATGAGTGGGTTATTGTTATCCTAAAGGTTAAAGACAATTTGATTGTAATACAATGCAGTATGTTGTACTCTGGCCAATCTACCAGCAAAATCCGAAACACATAACTTAATTTTTAAAAGGATGACACACAATGTCTCAAAAATTGATTGAGTTATGCAAAGGTTTCTTGATTTTGGACGAGATGAAAATATGTAATGTTAGTAGTTCTCTTCTCAAATTGTCAACAAATTTTACTTGATTTCTATTTTTTCACAATTTCATGACACACAAAATGATTGAGTTACAGAAAAGGCTTTGTGATATTTAGATAAGATGCAATGTAATTTAATAGTATTTCTATCTACAAAATCTACAACATGTAACTTGATTTTTAGTGCAGCAGATAAGCTGACTGATTGTGCATTTTTTTTAATAAAAGCATGTCAAATAGGCCATTCTAAGCAAATGTACATATAATTGAGCCATTGCCAAAATGCACCCTGTCAGAAATAGCAGCAATTTTCCAAAATGGCTCCAAAGGAACAAATCAATTGATTCAGAGTCAACCATGGCACTCAGACTGCCCTGGATTCAGCACTCTAACAAAGTTACCTGGGGGGTGTTTCACAAAGATCTTAAGTTGAACTTAACTCTTAAGTTGGACTTAACTATTATGGAAAGCCATGTGTAGCCTTGGAATACAATATATTCAAAAGCAAAAAAGCAAGAATTTTATAATTTTCATACATGTTGCATTAAGAAAATGAAATCTCCTTGATAAAAGAAATATTTATGGTCTGAATCAACATTTCATGCCTTTGAAAAAGGACTTTTACAACAATTGTTCAAAGAAACTAATGGCTTTCCATACTTTTTAAGTCCAACTTAGAGTTAAGTTCAACTTAGAATCTTTGTGAAACACCCCCAGGGTGTTCCAACTGATGTCGACTACAATAAATATCTGAATAAAAAAGAGCAACGAAAAATAGGCTTCACCGGGAATCGAACCCGAGACCTCCGTATTGCTAGAATGGTGCTCAACCATCGAGCCACAAAGACCCTTGAATGGGGGACGAATGAAACCCTTTTGATTGCTCGTTGTGTTAGAATACAATAAATATCAACGATTTTGCCTTGTGTGGCTCAGTCGGGAGAGTAGAAGCATGATTTGTCCAATTCTAGTGGCCCAACACCAGAATCAGGAGGTGGCCCCAAACAAAGAAAAACAGAACAAATTCTGTTATATTTGGTTCCCATTTGGGCCAGTAGAATATAGCATCAGTGAGTTTTGGTGGCCCAAAGATAATTTTTAGTGGCCCTGGGCCAGCAGGCCTGTTGTAATTTCTAGCACTGTATCAACATTACTACAGGGCCCAGGGGCCTGATTACGGACCAGCGACATTTACCACAGTAATTAGCATCATTGGCTCTTACTCATCGATGTCAATATGCTAGAATAACATACAAATCAACAGAACGTAGGAGAGCACACATATCGCCTTTACTTGTTCAACCATAAAGGATTGCAGATGCATATCTAGAGATCAGTGGAACTAGGGCTGGTCCTGGGTCTTGATCATGCTCTCGGCCACAGCTCTCTAATGTTCTGGGCCCCGTTTCATGAAACTTTTCCAATTGTTGTAAGTGAACAATTATTGTAACTACCATGGCAACAGCTTAAATGCTTGATGCTGGGGGTGTATTCTGAAAACGATTTAAAGTTAAAATGTACTGTATCTACGTCATATCTACGTCACTGTTTTTTTTTAGCAATTTTAGCAAATCGATATTCCTTAAGTACAGTTTGATATTTTAGTGACGTACATTAGATATTATGATCTATAAAATAAATTTGACTTAAAAATCGTTTTCAGAATACACCCCTAGATTGGCTGCTGCCATAGTAGTTACAATAACTGAACACTTGGAAAAGTTCAACAATTAAAAAAGTTTTATGAAACGGGGCCATGTTCATATTTCTTATCCAATATCCATGAAACGATAAGAGCTCTGACGTCACCAGCTACAAAGGTCTTCATCAACTTATGCAGGACAGGAAACAACCCTGAAGAGAATTATTTACCAAGTGATCTGACTCAATTCGCTCAAGGCGAGTAGGCAATTTGCTAATTCTTTAAAGGGGCTATTATATGCTGTTATCAAAGTGAGACGTCACAGCTATACACTGACAAGCGTAATGGTTCTGCGCAATGTCAGACAAGTTTTACTATAAATTGTTTTGTATATTATGTTGTCTCTATGTAGTAACTGTAATTTGCCCTGACGAAGATCCTGCTAGGATTGAAAGCTAGGCTTTGTACGACTCTCATTTTACCACATTGGCCATACTTAGTAGATATTAAAGCAGTTTTCAACAGTATTATCTTAATTAATATTTACTATAGTAACTACTGTATACAACCCATTTATGCCAATTCTGATGTGCCCTTGGTTAAAATGGTTGAAGAAAGCAAAAGTGTCAACATTTATGATGTTGTTCCACTACACACCCATAGCCTGACTTATTGCACTGCATCGTCCATTCAATATGCAGGCAATGCTCAAAATTATCACGGGCCTACACTCGCCCGGGGCCCATTAGAAATAAGCTTTCGGCCACCAGATCTCAACGATGCTTAATTTCACTAGCCCCAACGGACAACAATATATATTTACAGAATTGTTCATGTTTATAGTTGTTTGGACAAGTAGAATTTAAAATATCTTGTTTCTACTTGCCCTACTGGGCCACAAGGCAAAATTTAAAGGGATCTAGTAACTTTGTTGACATGTGCAAAAAGTGATGAGTGGTTGATACAATGTATATTTTTGTTATCTGATATGTCCACTGGGTGTTGTGTGAACATTTCAAGTTAAATGGACTTTATATGGCCGAGTAATGAGCTAAAAATGCAAAGTGATAATCACTAACTCATTGCACTCACTTTCTACACGGTTTTTGCGGTCCAGTGGATAATTTAACATCTGAACACTTCAATCGTAAATATCTTTTTAACGAAAGGGAAATTAGAAAAACCGAAACCTGTCCTATGCTTTTATTGTTAATAGGAATACAAGGTATGAGGGACCCGCTAGAATACCAATTGGATTTGGAGGATTTGGACAATGTTACTAAGTCTCTTTAATTTCTAGCAATGATGCAGGACAGGAAATTGTTAAAGGCATTGGTTACAAATTGGACTGACTCACTTTAAACCCAAGGCAAGTTGATGGTGAGTGATTGAGTGATTCTTTCATAGCGAGGTTTCTTATACAAGTTAGTTGCATCTGTTTTTAATAAAACATTTTATAATGTGTTTCAAAATGTTGCTTGAAACTTGTCAACACTCAAGAGGTCTTATAAAACAAGCCCCTACCAGGCCTTTTAGAAATCTCTTTGAGATCTCTGTTTAAAGGGTAATTCCACCCCAGAAATTTGATGCTTGCTATATTACAAGGTGAAAAAGAAGATCGTGATCGAAACTCTGAACAAAAACGGTAGAGCAACAAAAAAAGTTATGACAGGTTGACCTTTGTTCCGATTTGTGTGTATCGTTCGCAATTGCTATCGATCGTGACGTCATTCGCGAGCTGCTGCCATTTTAATTTGTACATGAACATTTTACAAAAATCTAATTTTCTTAATTACAAAGCAATTTTATGAGCTTAACCATGCCAACATAGTTCGCCCATTAATATTCCTTTATGAATTTGTAAAAACAAGCAGACAAATTTTTTTTTGCAACGAAAATGAGAACAAATGTGAAATTTCATGTACAAATCCCAAATGATCGCACATTTCAACAAGATGTTCAAAAACACATACATGTAACTCTTGTGTTGCTTGTCTGATTTTGATCAATTTTTCACCAATTATTCCTCTCATTCATAAGAAATAAAGCTGGCCCGGAATTCCCCTTTAACATTTTAATTTCAGGACCAGTTTTCAAGCCTGTTTCCATTTAACAGACCACTCTGAAATCTGTTTTGAATTGATCTCTATGTGATGATTTACAGGTTTCTTTTTATGATTTTCAGAGCTCTAGTGGGCATATCGAGTGCTAGATCTCTCTAACTCTAGTTTCTAAGTTACAAGGACTTACAAAACAAGTCCATTGCAGCACATACTGGACACTGGAGCATTGGGACCTAGGCCCCGTTGCAGAAAGAGATACAATCGATTGTAAGTTGCAATTAATCGTAAGTCAGATCACGTGTTCTAGATGCGCAAATCTGATTGGTTGAAACGCATAATTTTTCTGACTTACGATCAATCGTAACTTACAATTGATTGTATCTCTTTCTGCAACGGGGCCCAGGTCTTCCCTGCATTCGGCTGATGGCAGCCTACTCGGCCAAGGACAGTTCCTGGACTAGTATCTCATGGAAACAAAGAAATTAATCAGCACATGAATATAGCTACCAGGACCTGCAAAGGATGGTACATGGCACTTGTAAAAGAAACTGGAACATTACTATTTCGACCTAGCCTTAACTGCATTAGGCAAACGTCAGCCTGCTTGGCCTTAGATAGTTCCTCGACTAGTATCAAATTAAAACAAACAACAAATGAAGTGGTACTATTCTTTATCAGGAATAGCTACAAGGACCTGTAAAAAGACTATGAAAGGCACGAGATGAAATAGGGACTGAAACATTAGGACCTAGTCTTACCTGCATGAGACTAATAGCAGCCTGCTTGGCCTGGGATAGTTCCTGGGCTAGTTTGTGTTGCTCCTCATCACTCCTAGACTCTGAGGCCGACAGCTGCTGGGTCAGTTGCTTCTTCAACTCTTCAACTGTAGAATTAGGAGCAATAAGAACAAAGAAAGTTTGATAATTTTTTATTAAATTCATAAATGAGCAAATAGTAGTACTTAGCATGATGGTCTGTATCTAAAGAAATTACAACAATAAACAGGTAAACATGTAAGACTGAAAATTGAGGGAAACATGATGGCCTTTATCCACTCAAAATGAAGAAGAACAGCAAATACAACTTATTTTTCTCTGAAAGTCTACAGAGTACCCCCCCCCCCCTCTCCCAGAATACATTATGAATATATAGTCAAACCTGTCTCAGTGGCCACATGTGTATAGCAGCCAACCTGCCTGTAGTGGCCACCCAAAGTGACCCCTTGCAGAGAAAAGCAATGTTATGGAACTTGTCTATATAGGTCACCTGTCTGCAATGACCAGAAATGGAGAGAAACGTGTGGAATCGACATTTCATGAACACTACTGTAGGTCAGTTGTTTCTTTAATGCTTGACTATAGAATGGGAAGGAAATAAACATAAGGCCAACAAATTGTTACAAAATGAATGAAAACACAATTTCTCATTCATTTTCATTGGAAATCTCTTATATCATTATTTGTCATTTTCCCCTTTATACCTTCATTTCTTACTTTTACTAATTAATGCTAAAATACAATAATCAATAACGTCCATTTTAGAGATCAAACTGATAAAAAAAGGAATAATTAATATAATGCGCAATATTAATTATTATTCATTTATTCATTTCCTTATAGATTTCCAATAATTCTACAAAATTGCGGGTTTTGCTCAGTGTCTATCTATCTAGACACTTAGTAAAACCCGCAATTTTGTAGAATTATTGGATTCGCTCAGTGGATTTTTTTTTAGCACTTTTAAAAAGTGAATTTTATACCCATAACCCAGCTTAGTTTCCTGTCTGACAATATCAATTTTGACAGGGGGATTGGCGGATTACTGAATATTAGTTTGAAAACAAGACAAGGGTGAGAGAAGAGTCAAACAAAGCATGACTAGGTCCCCCCGTAATCCAATCTCCCTATGTCGCAATTGGCCATCAAATTTCTCCCTTTCAAAACAAAAATACAAACCTACTGTAGATACAATTTATAGAATGTAGGAAAAAGGGGTTCCATTTACTTTGGTAATTACCAGTAGCTGCATTATATTTGAACAGGTTTTATACCTCTACAGTTAATTTGATTTTTTTTGCAAATTGGCCACTTTAAATGTTGTCAATGGCTACAAAAGTTTGTTATTCTTTCAACATTATTTAAAAGAAACCATAAATAGCTAGTTCATTAGTTTTTTAGTTTTTTTATATATTTGGGGGAAATGCAGAATTAAATGAAATTAAAAGTCTATTTAAAATTGCTATTATTTTGAGCTATCATTGAATTATATGATTCATGTGAAATTTCATACATGTGTAAAACCATTATACTACATGTATATTCATGACTAATGTTATGTTTGTTTTGTATTACCGCTTTATAATCATCTTGTATAATCATTGAGCATGGCTGTTGCCAATTTAATAAGCAAAGCAAACAATTGGTGAACAGGTGGATAATGATCAAAAAAGCTAGTTAGCTGTGCTGTCATCATTTAATTCCATGCAGAGGCATCATTTGATGAGCTGCAATTTACCAGTAAAAAGTGTTTGATATGCTTCATAAATTAAATTAGTTTCGTAATCAACCCGGGTGGATAATGATTACAAAAGCTAGTAAATGCTGTCATCATTTAATGCCACGCAGAGGCATCATTTGATGAGCTGCAAATTACCAGTATAAAGTGTTATGCTTCATAAATTAAATTAGTTTCATTTTAGTTTCATAATCAACCCGAGGTTGGAAACTCCACCCACCTCCAGCCCTCCTCCTAATCATAATCGCCACAGGCACGAGGACTCGTCACCAATGTGCATTGTGCAGCTTTAATTAGGATCGACCACAGTGTTAATGACATTACTGAATCTTCTTAGTTATAATTGGCTCTAAATCAGTTGCATTGCCAGGATCAGGGGGTGTTTCACAAAGATCCTAAGTTGAACTTAACTCTAAGTTTGACTTTAAAATGATGGAAAGCTGTAATTTACTTTGAAAATTTGTGAAAAAGTTTTTTTTTTAAGGCATAAAATGTTGCTTAAAATTAGAACAATATTTTCTATTATCAAAGAGATTCCATGTTCTTGATGTACAAATTTATGACAGTCTAAAATACTGGCATTCTTGCTTTTGAATGTGTTTTATCCTAGAAGGCTTCAAATGGCTTTCCATTAATAGTTAGGTCCAACTTATCAGGTTAAGTTCAACCTACTGTAGGATCTTTGTGAAACACCCCCCAGATGGCGGGGAGGTGGGGGTTGATAAGAGTAAAGAGGGTGTGCAAGAAGAAGGTACAGAGGGGGCAAGGTTTTCTCCATTACCGGGGGGAGCCTGTGCCAAAATAAAGTAGGTTTTTAATACGGTTTATTTCCCCTTTTATTCAAAATCAATAGTTTATGCTTATAAATCTTAGTGTGCTCTTAGAACTGTGTTTTGTGGCAAATCTTAAAAATTGTATGTATTTTGTTGGTTTCACCTTTCTACATAATGATGATCCCATTATAATTTGTATATAAAGTTTTCTAAAAATTGGCTCATGTTATGTTATATCATTGATCACACCTACTACTAAATGTACAAGAACCAAACAAAAGCTTTGTGTCTTTTTTTATGTTACTGTTAGCTGCACAAGTTGTTAGTAAGTTATTTGAGCTTTGAAACAAATAATTATTGTATAGTGTCTGTTTCACCTGAATTACATGTACTCCTAAAAAGTTGATCACACTTCTGAAATTACATATTTGTACTAATTCAACGCAGGAAGTGAGTCAACAAAACATGAAATCAAATCAGAAAATGTCCCCATAACTAATAAATCATATACTTGCATTTTTACTTTGTTGTTAGTATAAACCTCAACAACAAGAATTTTTCAAAATAAGTTAGCTTTCGATAAAGTATTCATAGTTAGACATAAATAACATTAAAATACATTCTCTACACAACAATATCTGAGAGAATCTTCAAGATTGAAGACCAATAACAACATAACTATTGCATGTAAATAATAAGAAAACAACAACAAACAACAACAAATAGCATGTGCGATGCCTTTTGGACATTTGTTTGGTCAAGCAAAAACTGTTAAAGAGGTAGTTTAGTTTTGGTAAGGCTGAACTTTAGTAGCCAAAACCTGACAGTAACATTATAAACTAATAGTTATAACTCCACCATGCTTGAAAGGTATACAAAATTACAAATGACTAAGTAAAAAGCCTGTTATCATTCAAAAAGAGCCATTAAAACACAAGAGGGCAACCATTTTTCATACAAAATTATGCATGTGATGTTTTATTGATATAATGAGTAGATAGCGAGATCATCAACAACTATTTTTAAAATGCTTTTGAACATTTTTGAAAAAGTGCAAGCATTTTTTAATTTTTTTCTAAAAATCATCTAATTATTTGGGCCCCAAATAATTATAAGATCAGATATATTTATTGATATTTCAGCCGTTTCTGAGTCGATTTTGACCAAATAAAGTTTATTCTGCCATTAAAATTGCATGTTCTCTCAAATTCGACACTCAGTTTTTCATTACCTCACAAAAAAATTGTGATGTGCAGCGCCCTCTCTACCAAAACTAAACTACCCCTTTAATACACATGGACCAAGATCAAAAGTTACGTAATGACAGTGACCAATTCCACTGGTAAAAACCAGAACTGCTAAAAATGGCTGAATACTGACGCCTTCAGCTCAACCACAACAGCAGTCAGTCATAGTGGTCAAGTTAAAACTGGACAGGTTCACTTGAGTCAACTTCCGCTAGGGAGGGGTACTTGAGAGAGGCACATTAATAGCTGGACACCTATAGAGTGGTCAAGTGTGACGTCATCAAAAACTTATTTGTAGCATTTCCAAATTTGTACTTTGTTTTCCGAAAGAGCATCAAAAATAATGTCCAAATGTTGAAAATCAATAACATATGTTAAGTATTGGCTGAGATATGTCCATCCGAATGAATTTATTTCAATAGGAAATCACTGTTATTTTGCTCTCGTTCATATAACGTTACAATCCAGAGCAAAATAACAGTGATTTCCTATTGAAATCTATTTATTCGGATGGTCATATCTCAGCCAATACGTCACATATTCAATTGATTTTCAACCTTTGGGCATTATTTTTTATGCTTTTTTGGAAAATGAAGTTCAAATCGAGAAATTCTAAAATTGGATTTTTGTGATGTCACAGCTTCGGTACTCTATAGGAAGTGCCAGGAAAACATCAACAACAACAAGCTGCTCTACCAACCACCTGTAAAGACCACTGGTCAATAGCTCAGACTAATAATCTCACATTTTTAGTGGCCCCGGGCTAATTTCGAGCACTGCTTATAATTCATATAATAATATTAAGAAAAAGACCCACATTAAACTGCAATAAATAACGATACATCATGAAGAACAAGAGATGTTTTGTAACTGGTCACATCGAATCAATGGTCAGATGCGGAGGTCAACCAAACACTGAGCTCTTGAATCATCACCTGCCATCTAGGAGGGGTACAGGGGGTGTACAGGGGGGTACAGGGGTGCACCCATCGGAAGTGCCACAGGAAGTTGAATCCATAATATGCCTTTGAGATTGCAATGCTTTACACACCGGCCAGGGTAGGAAATAAACGTGGACTGAGGGCGATTTTGTCCCCTCATTTTCAAAATAGCCCCCTGAAATCCGTAGATAGCCCCTTAAATTACCATTTTATTACAGTATGTAAAAATATTTTGTGATAACCATCAGATTGAAAAAGTAGCCCCCAAAATAAAAAATTAATTCCTGACTATTTAAAGGGTCATCCCAGCATTTGCAATTATTAATAATACAATGATCCATAGATTTTGGTTCATCCAGGAAGAGTTATCGAAACTGAATTAAATCTATTAACTGAAATTACTAGAAAGGTTTTGAAACTGTACAGTACTACTCCCAAAATACAATGTAGTAAGTCCACTTGAGCAGATAAATTAATTTTATTTCTAATTTCTACATACATTCATAATATCTCTTAACTTTCCTCGTTCTGTTGATCAAGGTACTAGTAAAAATCCAACATTAAATGCAACTCATTATGTGTATTTCTTTGATTGTTTATTGAGCTACTTAAATGAAAATGGGTCAATTGAATTACCGCACCACTGAATCTGAATGTGAATTGATTTTAATAGATTTAATTATATTCCTAATTTCTAGTAGAATGGTTCTGCTGATCAGAGTACTGGTATAAATCAATAAGATTTTGTTTTATTGTATTTCTTTTTTGGGTTATTGACCTATTTAAATGAAAATGGGTCAATTGAATTACCGCACCACTGAATCTGAATGTGAATATGATATATATATTTCAAATGTTATTTATTCAATTAGGGTAAAACTTTTTGTCAAAAAGTATTATTTCTTGTGTTACTCAGTCAATTTACCTTGAATAAAAGCTACAAGATTAATACAAAGTATTTAAAACATATTTAAATGGTTCGTAAATCTGATCAATTAAACAAATAGGGCACATTGCTCATTATGTATTTCAAATTTTCGATATGGAATTTGTCAACTTGTTACAAATATATTTGGCCCCCTAATCTCCTAATCCACCCCTGAATTAATAACAGTCAGGGGCACAAATGTTTGATGATATTAAGAAACGGGGAGAAGTATTCAGCAGATTATGAGGTAATCTTCCAGATGGGTGATGTTTCACAAAGATCCTTTTAAAGTCCTTTTAAACTTAACTCTAAGTTGTGACTTAGAAATTATGGAAAGCCGTTAGTTTCTTTGAAACAATTTGTAGTTTCTTTGAAACAATTTGTTTTAATTTCTTTTAAAAGGCACAAAATGTTGATTCAAATCATTTTGTTTTTGTTATTATCAAGGGGATTTCATGTTCTTGATGACAAATTTATGAAAATTCTAAAATACTTGCATTTTTGCTTTTTAATATATTTTATCCCAAGGCTACAAATGGCTTTCCATAATTTTCTAGGTCCAACTTAGGGTTAAAGGGCCTTAGTAACATTGTCCAAATCCTCAAAATCCAATTGTAATTCTAACTGTGGTTCTTTTATACCTTGTTGTACTCGTATGATCATAAAAATCATGGGACAGGTTTTGGTTTTTAGAATTTCCCTTTCGTTAAAAAGATATTTGTGATTAAAGTTTACAGATGTTAAACTATCCACTGGATCGTCATAACCGTGTACAAAGTCAGTGCAATGAGTTAGTGAATATCACTTTGCATTTCTGCTCTTTACTCGGCCATATAAAGTCCATTTAACTTGAAATTTTCACACAACACCCAGTGGACATATCATATAACAACTATATACATTGTATCAACCACTCATCGCTTTTTGCACATGTCAACAAAGTTACTAGATCCCTTTAATACATTTTATTCCAAGGCTACAAATGGCTTTCCATAATTTTTATGATCTTTGTGAAACACCCCCCCTGGAATCCCTCTAATCCTTGATGAGGAAGGAATACACGCTCTTCACTTTCTTAATTCACAATCCTTAGCTTGAAAAGAAATATTGTTGTAACAAAAACATAATTTACAAAATCCTTCAAAATGAGTCATTGAATTGGGAAGTGGGACAATTTTACCAAGAAGAATTGAAGCTCAATATTGATGCAAAAACAACTTAGAGAGCCTTTAAACTGTGGGACTGGATTAAGGATACAACATTTTTTTTAAAGTTGTCATGAGAAGTTCATTGATCCTTGATTTGTGAAAAAAAATCAAGAACTAACAGAGATCTTGCATCATGTCAGAAGGTAACTGCCCCACCCCACCCCCGCCAAAAAAAAAAAAAATTAATAACAATAAAACAATTTTTTAATAAAACTACGACAACCAAAAACCAAAAACAGACGAGTAGAAAACATTTCCTGAGAAAAATTTAACCAAGATCAGCAACTGTGGATTTAGTGGTTTTCCTAGCCTATATTGTGAAATCTGTTTGGCAGACTGTGTTGATACTTGGAACGTTGCATTAAAACCCCAAGTGGGGCTCAATCCGGCTCATGGCAACTACACCCTCCCCCCCCCCCCCCCCCCCCAATAAAAATAAAATAATAATAAATAATAAAAGAGCCCCAATAAGTGTTTGCATCTTAGAGATCAAAGCAAAACAATTTAAGAGTGTTTTTTTCTTGTCATGTAGGCAATCAGGAAAAGTAGCTCCCGAAAAATATATTTGAATTGTTTTCCCCTCTCACCCCATACCCAAAGCAAATTTGAGTTGGGAACGATTTAAAGGGACTTAGTAACATTGTCCAAATCCTCAAAATAAAATTTTAATTCTAGCGGTTCCCTCATACCTTGTTGTATTCGTATTAACAATAAAATAATGGGACCGGTTTCGGTTTTTCAAATTTCCCTTTCGTTACAAAGATATGTACGATCAAAGAATTCAGATAAGAAAAACTCCCGCGGAGTTTTGAAACCGTGTACAAAGTGAGTGCAGTGAGATAGTGAATATCACTTTGCATTTTCGCTCATTACTTGGCCATGCAATGTCCATTTGACTTGAAATTTTCACACAATACCCTGTGGACATATGAGATAACAACAATATACATTGCACCAACCATTCATCACTTTTTGCACATGTCAACAAAGTTACTAGATCCCTTTAACCCATTACATGATTTGACACAGAATGACCCTTTATTCAAATTATAATACTTCTCCCTAACTAGACAAGATTGCTGCCTCACATTTTATCTCTTTCTCAAAACATTATCAAAACAGCACACATCATTCCCATCAAGTCAAATTACTTCAAACAAGCAAACAGCTGTGTAAAGTGCGGAAATTCATCTGCGGGTGCATTCACATTAATGTTTCATGAATAATGATACGCAATTAACAAATTGAGCGGGACCTGACTTAACCCGTTCAGGACTGGTTCCTTAAATATTCTGGTTGGCTGGCTGGCGTCTATAAGGATTTCATGCTTATCAAAAAGTCTTGTACTTGGGTTTAATCGTATTACTCCCTCCAATAATTAATTCAATATCACCCTCTAGGCCTCTATGATCCCTCCACCTTCCGCACGAAAGGTTGATATTCTCCTTCTCATATTTGTCTTTTATCTTTCCCATAGTTTTTTCATTATACAGTCAAACCTGTCTTAGTGGTCACCTGTCTATAGCAGCCAACCTGCCTATAGTGGCCACTAAACATGATCCCCTGCAGAGAAAAACAAGGTAATTAACCTGTCTATAGAGGTCACCTGTCTACAGTGGCCACTTTTCTTACTTCCCCTCGGTGGTTTGAAGAAAGGTTTGAACACAGGTTTGACTGTATATATATATATTCAGGTACAGGTTTATTTAGATAAGACACATACATTGTATGTATTTTAAACAGCTTTTAATTTCTATATTCATGATAATTTGACAAACATACAACATATAGTGAGTAAACTATGAAAAGTCATGATTTAATTTGCCCAAATGGCGATACAAGTAGAAAATAAATTCAATGTGGAGGCTAGCTATCTCAGTGCCAAAATGTCACTCCACCCCTAAAATCTAACCACTGTCTCATCAACTGATCTGTGGCTTGTATGGTTAGACGTCATGATGTGTAGTATGACAAAAGGAAGATAGAGATCTTTTGCATCAGACATAATCCTGCTGGAAAGAAGACCGAGGGCATCCTCCCGACATAAACACAAACATAACTTAACACACACACACACACACAAACACATAAACATAATTATACAAACACATAAACATGCAAACACACATGTGCACACACATAAACATGCAAACACACATGTGCACACACATAAACATAAAAACACATAAACACAAACATAATTATACAAAAACACACACACACATATGAACACACAAACATAAAAAGACAGACATTATTACATTTACACACACAGTCAAGCACCCACGCAGACACACTCACACATGCACACACGCGCACAAACACACACATAGGTCTATAGAGCTGGGTGTCAAATTGTCACTCCTATCTTACAGTTTGACATAGCCCTGATTAAACACTAAGCTGCTAATCCTGTGGCAATACATTAATGAGACATCATGATGCATCTAGGACTAACGCAATCTGAGTGGTCCTTTGATTCAAACATCATTTCACCACAAGAAAGAGACAGACTAGTGACATAAGACTGTCACTCCTCAAAAAAAAATGCAATCAAATATGATACACACCCTTACAAAATACACTAATGTTTTACATAAAGTTAAAAACTTCTCTACAGGGGGGTGTTGAATAAAGAGTTGTGATTATCGCAAGTCAGAATATGTGCCTAAATGCGCAATTCTGATTGGCTCAAGTGCGAATGTTTTCTGATTCGCAGCTTTGCAATTAATCGCAACTCCTTATGCAACACCCCCAGATCTTAGATAAAATTATTAGTGTCAAAATATTAACTAATAAAAAAAGGAAAACATCTCACTCACCCCTCAAACCTAACAAAATCCTTGTATCACCGATATCTGTGAATTCTAGGGTTACAATTTCATGAGACCTCATGATACGTACAACAAAAGAGAGATAGAGATCTTTTGTGTCAAACATGATCCCGTCACGAAGAAGGGACGGGGAAATATAATCATCCCTCTAACGTGACTCAAGTCAGTTAAGACATGAAATTGACAATACAAGGGAAATTCGAAAAAAAAACATTTCCAAATTCAATGTTTATGTTATCATAACAACATTTTAAAACGACGAAAAACTGTGCAAAAGAAAATATGTGCTGACTCATTGTCATACACAGATTAGTACACATTGGCAACTTATGCACAACTATTTTCGAATGAAATCATTCCATGAATGTACATGTAACTAAGATGAAATTTAACAAACCTAAACTGGGTTCATACTTCTATTTCTAAGAGGAAAATAGCAAGGTATGATTGCAAGTGAGTCTTGGTCCATTCAAAGAAAGTTACTAGTCTAGAACCTTTAATGCCTCTTTAATGAACTTACTTTGCTTCTTGTTCTTCTCCTCCTGGGTCCTCATCGAGTCCAGCTCGCCCAGCGTCGACGTGATCTTGGTGCGGAGGTCGACGATCTCCTGTTCCCTGTTCTCCAGCTCCCCATGCATCATATGCTTGGTCTCTGCAATGGCCAGGGCCTTCTCCTCTAGGGCCTGGTCTAGTTGGTCCTTGGCCTTGCTGATCTTCTCGGCAAACTTGGACTGCTCCATGGTGTGTTGTTCCTGTAAAAGAATATTATTACAAATATTAACATGTGGAACTGAAGTCTATTGCTTGATCTCTACAATACTCCATTGTTTGTTGATCCTGTTAAAACAAACAAAAACATTAACTTATACATGCAGATGGCATGATGGGACTACAATACTCCATTGTTTGTTGATCCTGTTAAAACAAACAAAAACATTAACTTATACCTGTACATGCAGATGGCATGATGGGACTACAGTCTAATATCTGCTTGGTCTCTGAAATAGTCATGGTCCTCTCCTCTAGGACCTGGTCTAGTTGGTCATTGGCCTTGCTGATCTTCTCGGCAAACTTGGACTGCTCCATTGTTTGTTGTTCCTGTTAAAACAAACCAAAACATTAACTTATATGAATACATGCAGATGGCATGCTGGGACTACAGTCTATTATATGCTTGGTCTCTGAAATAGTCATGGTCTTCTCCTCTAGGACCTGGTCTAGTTGGTCCTAGGCCTTGCTGATCTTCTCGGCAAACTTGGACTGCTCCATTGTTTGCTGTTCCTGTTAAAACAAACCAAAACATTAACTTATATGAATACATGCAGATGGCATGATGGGACTACAGTCTATTATCTGCTTGGTCTCTGAAATAGTCATGGTCTTCTCCTCTACTAGGACCTGGTCTAGTTGGTCCTTTGCTTTGCTGATCTTCTCTACAATCGGATCTTGGATCGTTCCATGGTTTGTTGTTCCTATAAACACACACAAAACATAACTTAAATGTGAATAAGTGGGTCTAGAGCCTATCATCCGCTTGGGCTCTGGAATGGCAGGGCTTTCTCTTCTAGAGCCTGGGTCTAGTTGGTCCTTAGCCTTGCTGATTTTCTAGGCAAACTTGAATTGTTTCAAAAAATCAACAAATATTTCTGTACTTACCATTAATAATACAAGTAGACTTAATTATCTTCACAACTGTCCTTCGTCGAAAGACCAAAACAAAAGTTGAAATGCTATCATAACTTAAGTTTTTAAAAGATTTCTACATCACTTGTACACAGAACCATTATCACGTCTATCTTGATCCTACTTTCACGTTACGATTCAAAACAAATGATTTGTAATATTCTCATAACCCACATTCCAGCGAAGAAATCAGAACTCATTTATGGATCTATGCCAAGCCCACATGGGCAGCTCAGTTGCACAAACTGTCCCGTAAAGTACACTGTAATTATTATATCTTTAAATGCGATATGATGATACAGTATATAACCCTTATAGTATTTTCAGACCTATCAAATCAGCTTGCCTGTAACCACATGTGTGCATAGAATTAAACCCATTGCTTACAGGAACTAGGTGGGCTATGTACAAAGTCTATGGGTATTTCAGAATCTCGATGTGAACGGGTTAAAACCAGTTGATAGCTTTGAAAGCAATTACTTTTTCTCTTGACTGTATGCATTGAAATCAGCCCACTGCCTACACAATCCTAGTGTACCATGCATTAACTCTACATAATGGAAAGGATCTAGGATGCAACCAGTTAATTGGTAAATGTATGACATATCATGAAGTGTTGATTAAAATGTGCTAACTCGATAAATTAATTACCCTCCTACTAACTGGACCTGTTTTTGGTGCATGACAACACATAAATCGCATGATTCAGAAATTATCTAGAAGTGTCATGGGTGTATTTAAGAACAACGATGTACTCCTATTACGAGATCAATAATTGGATTTATAAATGTCAGTATGACTGAATGTACAGTATGACATGAAATGATTCAATACATGTTTAACTAAGAATGCTGATTACTTTATAACTGGTTTGACTTTGTTTGTATGTTGGCCTGTTCAAATAGCCTATTTGAGGAGGAGCTTGGGGGCTGTGGGAGGCTGCACCCCCCCCCCCCCGCCATATTTTGTTGTCAAGTATAATATATTTGGAGATTGGGTCACCACAGATAAGTTCAGTTAATATAGACTTTGTTAATAAACTACCCGTTTGCTTTTTCAGTTTTGAATGCCCCCTCCCCCCCCCCCCCCACCCCCTTTCTATAAACATTTTAATTTTAAAAAAATAGGGAGGGGGGCTTATACGCTGATGATGGATGATACACGTTTGATGATGTACATGTACATAGTTACGCACTAATTACCTCAGGTGTTTGTGTGTACAACTAATTAATTATAATCAGCATGTCGATTGTTGTCGCTACCCAGGAAGGAGAACCCACCATCACTTGACACTAATTAGGCCTGTGTATATGATACATGTATGACTACATTTAACATTAGCATGTGGTGGTGACAGCTGTCATAACATAGTGCTCTGACTTATCGTTAATATATTATTTTTCAGCCACGCCTACTGGGCAGGGCTCGAAATAAGCAATGACCTGCAGACCCGAGGCGACCAAAAATTAGCATTGGGCCATCAAAATAGTGTGCCAGTGCTACCAAATGAGCTTCAGACCACAACAAATTATCTTCAAGCCACTAAATAATATCATTGTAAAGCACTTAGAGATGATGATCAATCATATTAGGTGCTATATAAATTGGGTATATCATTATTATTATTAAACATTAATTAGCTTCTGGCCACCAAAATTTAGCTTTGAGTCACCAACATTTCATTAATCCCAATATCGTACAAGTTGCCTAACTGAGCAAACAGACCTAAACATGTATAAAAGAAATTGTAATGGTTGTCTTTGTGTAGGGCTACCACCACTACCTTATTCCAGTTGGGAACGAACAAACATTGAACATTCTAAATTCGAATTGCTCAATGGGGCCCCCTGGGGAAAATATTCAAAATAGCTAGCTAATTAGATTGCTCTTACATTATTATGCATTATTATGGAAAGTAACAGAAGAACCCCAGAAAGTGTTTAATTTTTCCTATAAATCAAGCAAGCTCTAAAACGGTGAACAAATACACAGGGGCTTGGAGCAAATTATCCCCAGAATGCCAAAAACAGCCCCGCAAAATTATAAAAGAGCCCCCTTTAAAATTTGCATAAAGTTCAATGTAAATCCAATTTTGGAGTGTTATTTTCATGCAGGCTAGCTTGAAAAGTGGCCTCCGAAAAACAAATGTAATTGTATTCCCTGTTCTGAAAGTATTGCAAGCAAAATGATCCAATTTACTTGATGGTTGTATACTGAAATGTAAAAAACTTATATTTGCTGTCAACATATAGTGCACAATTTTTAGCTTTTAAAAGTCATTGTAAATTATTTATCTATTTGTACTTCTCTAGCAATCTGGAGGGCTCAGGTTCGACTCCCAGGGAAGCACAATTTTATTTGCTCATTTAAATTTATTATTTCTCATGGCTCTTACTGAATGAGTAGCTCCATCTGTAGCATTTTTTTTCCAGGGGCCGTATGTAAGTTTCTATGATACAGTTTCCATGAATACAAGATGTGCTACAGAAAAAGGTGCACCAGTTTGTGTTTAAAACCTTTAAGAAGTCAAATTAAGCCCCAATATGTCCCCCTTTCCTGATAAACTGAAAAGAAGTGTAGTCAAATTAAGCCCCAATATGTCCCCCTTTCCTGATAAACTGAAAAGAAGTGTCCCTGATTAACTGGAAATAAGGGGAAAATCATGAATTAGAGCAGAATGCCCTCACTGCCATGACATCCCTTTGTAAGCCCCACGAAAGGCTAATCATGTGTCTACTTTAATTACAGGATGTCTGAAAATAAGACGCTAAAAATTACTCAGGAATTTTAAAATTGAGCATATTTTCTGATTATAGGAGAATATGAATCTAGCAGAAGTAAGGGTGGATACATTGAAAATTAACATGCCATGACTTCCCAAAATGTAAGCCCCACGTAAGACTCATTATGTGCCTACTTTAATTACAGGATGTCTGAAAATAAGACTCTGAATGTAACAATTTTGTTTATTTTCTAATTTTAGGAGAATACGATTCTGGCAGAAATAAGGATGGACACATTGAAAAGGAACATTCTGTTACAGTTAAAGGGATAGTTGAGTTCTGGTAAGGAGAGTACAGTTTTGGTGAAACTGAATTTTAGTAACCAAAACCTGCATCATTACATTACAAACTAATAGTTATAACTAGAAAGGAACACAAAATTACAAATGACGTAGTAAAGATCATGTTATCATTCAAAAAGAGCTGTTAAAACGTAAGATGGCGCTCTCTAAACACTCATCGGTTTCAACCATTTTGAATAAAATATTGTGCATGTGATGCTTTGTTGAAATAGTGATTAGATAGAGAAATAACCAACAACTATTTAAATACCTATTTTGTAACTTTTTGAAAACAGGAAGCATTTTTTTGAATTTTTAACGGCTGGTTCAAAATTCTCTAATAAACCTGGGGCACCAGCTTTATTACAAATTGTTATATTTATGGATATTTCAGCCGTCTCTGAACCGATTTTGATCAAACAAAGATGATTTTATTATTTAAATATTATGCTCTTTCAAATTTTACACTCAGTTTTTCATTACCTCACACAAAAAATAAGTAGTCTAGCGCCCTCTCTACCAAAACTCAACTATCCCTTTAAGATTCTGATTTCATTAAACTACTAAAAACAAGATGCTGAAAATTACTCAGGAATTTAGAAATTGTGTTTTGTTTCTTCTCATTTTAGTGATAAATATTTGTTTTTCATAGCATGACCTTTACAGTTTGATTTTTTTTTTACAGACTTAGATGATTGTTAAACATGTATATTAGTGCAAATTTCTAATCCTGTTCCCTACTAGATTTTATGATCACCACAGAGTTAATAAAAGACCTGTTTAAGCACTGGTTTAAGTTTACACAAGGTATACAGGTTAATGCATGCATACACAGCTGTGATTATTTGGAAAGGCAAAGTATGAAGGGTTAAAAACAAACCTTAAAACATAGTACTCAGTTATAGTAGTCTCAATTTTCAAGGTTAACGAGTTTCCTGATAGATTTTACAATACCATATGTAGAATTATTACAAAATCCACAAGGTTCCAGTTGGCAACGAGTTAACTTCTGATTGCTCAAACAAAGGCGTTATACATCAGTCCCAGACAATGTCCTCAATCAAGTCATTTCAAAACATAAATACACAACATTAATCTACTCCAGTGATTCAACAAGTTGAATCCATAACAGCCGTCATTTCAGGAACATACTCCAAATTTCTGTTCCGATAGGTCACACACGCAAATCAATTCCACTGCAAGATCTCACAATGATCCATTAGACTTATTGAATTCAGAACAGGGGGGTTTGTGCATCAAAGAAAACTGTTTTGGGGTGACACACATCCTCATGGCCACAGACGGGAGGAAATAGATGGGGGAAATAGATGAGGAACACGAGAGGGGGAGGGGGAGGGGGCATCATGCCAAAGAGAGCAGCCTTTATCGCATAAATGCTTCCAATTCTACACCTTATCACTTTGAAAATGAAAGTTAGCATGGGGAAGAATAAGAGGTTAAAATAGATGCTAATGAGATAAGCACCATGGGGGAAATAGAGGAGGAACACGAGAGGGTGAGGGGGAGGGGTACCATCATGCCAGGGGGGTGTTTCACAAAGATCCTAAGTTGAACTTAACTCTCTAAGTTGGGACTTGGAAATTATGGAAAGCCATTTGTAGCCTTGGAATACAATATATATTCTAAAGCAAAAATGAAAGTATTTCAGACTTGTCATCAATTTTACATCAAGAATGTGAAATCCCCTTGATAATAGAAAATATCAATGATTTGAATCAACGTTTTATTCCTTTAATTTTTTTTTCTAGGCTTTCCATAATTTTGAAGTCCAATTTAGATTTAAGTTAAACTTATGATTTTTGTGAAACACCCCCAGAGATAGGAGCCATTATCCCGTAATGCTTTCAATTCGCCAGCGTATCACTTTTTCAAATATAGAGGGAGTTTTTATCCTGCAAAACCACATCCCCTATTTGAAAATGGAAGTTGGTTTTAGGATGGGGAAAAATAAGGGATAAAATACATGCTAATGAGATAATCGCCATGGGGAAATAGAGGAGGAACACGAGACGGGGAGGGGGTATCATGCCAGAGAGAGCAGCGTGCATCGCATACATTTATAAACCAATGCTAAAATTTCACTTTTTTACCTTGTGGCCCAGTCGGGCAGGTAAAGACAAGATTGTTCGCATTCTAGTGGCCCTAAACCAGACACTAGTGACCCCAAACAAATAAAAACATTATAAATTCAGTTTTATTTGGTTTCCCATTCAGGCCAGTGGAATTTGGGTTCAATAACATTTGGTGGCCCCGAGGCTAATTTTTAGTGGCCCCAGGTCAGGGGGCCAGCCTGTGCTGATTTCGAGAATTGCATAAATGCTTTCCCTTTTAATAACACACTAACACTTTTTCACCTGTAGGGGGAGTTTTCATCTGATACATGAGAGAGCAGTGTTCATTGCATTAATGCTTTCACTTCAACACACTAACACATTTTCAACTGTAGAGGGCATTTCAATCATGTACAAACATTGCATTGTAATATTTGTAAATGTGCATACGTCGACGGCAAAGAGAATGGTAGTAGAAATAGGAAGGGGACCATGGGCGGGAGAGGGAGGGGGGGAGGGTGAACACAATATAGCGAGAAGTGTTCATAGCTTGCAAAATTTCTCTTCAATACACTTACTCTGTTTGAACGTTAGTGGGTGTTTTCGCTTTGATGTGTTTCATCACATAGTACAATACAAGTTTTGCATTGTAACAATCTTAAAACTGCACAAAACAAGGGTAATGTAGGGCATTTTTCACAAGATTATGGACAGATGGCTGCCAAGACAGGTTTGAATAATATATCTTTACTAATATCATGCATTACCTTCATTTGCTCCAGCTCCTTAGCCTTCTCCACCAGCTGTTTCGAGAGAGCTTCCTTGTCGACCACCAGCTGGGCAGTGCGCTCCTTGTTCTTGCTGATCGTCTCCTTGCACTTTCCAAGCAGCGCCTCTTGCCGCTTGATCTGGAATAGTTGTCAAAATAATTGAGGGAAATTACTTTTGAGTCAAAGTAAGTGCCGAGCTATCAAATCTAGCAGATCCTTCCTCTGGGCAGACAAATGACAGATACGTTACTGTTGCATAAAGCTAAATACTAAACAAAACAGATAGGAGCTGGAACAGGTACAAGCTAGAAAATTTCTTTTAGAGGAAGATTTGAAAATAGGGTGATAATACTTTAAGACTTTCCTTTGCATTTTGCCATTTCACTCAATTACACAAAAAGCAATTATAAGCTAGTATTAGTAACATTTGTGTACTTGTATACCGTTGAGTGCGCCTCATGGCTGCCATAATGCATTGCTCCAAAGGGAACAGAAAGTGCATGTCACATGGGGATTGAATGTGAGTGTGTCCAATGACAGGGGTGATAATGTAAAGTGCCTAGAGATGATTATTAATCTTTCTTATTAATTTTATTATTACTATCAGTTAATATGAAGTGGAATTAAATATTTTGTTTAATTGCAACTATTGTGATATTGTGACTGCAACACTCACCTTCTCCTTGAGGTTGTTGATAGCCTCCGATGTGGGGCCATCTCCCTCCCCTGAGCCTGGGGTCTGGGTGCTGCGGGGCTTCTCGGAAGAATCCGCCTCATCCGCACTCATGCCATCTTTCAATAGCCGCACCTGATAATTCATAACGGTGAAAGTGATTAATTTTATTTAGAAATAATAATGGTAAATGTTTATTACTAAGCAGAGTAACCATCAAGCAGCACTTATCCCTAAGTGACCCTAACTATCCTAATTATTATAATCATCACCATCACTATCATTCTTATCATCATCGTCGTCGTCGTCATCATCATCATCGTCATCGTCATCGTCGCCATCATCATCATCATCATCACTATTATCATAATCATCATCATCACCGTCATCTTCATCGTCGTCGTCATCATCATCATCACCACCATCACCATCATCATCATCACCATCATCATCATCATCCTCATTGTCATCATCATCATCATCATTCTCATCATCCTCATCACAATCATCATTATCATCATCACCATTATCATCTTCATCATCGTCATCTTCATCATCATCATCATCATTCTCATGCTCACCTGTGTCTGTAGTACTTTGACCATCTCATCTTTCTCCTCCAGTGAGAAACGGAAGGTCTCCTCCATGTGTACTTTGGCCTGCCGGTCAAGATCAGCTGCCTGGGAGTCAGAATATCAAAATAAATGTTGGCTTTGATTCATACTATTCATATACCCTCCTAACTCACTACAGTGAAACATTATTTTAACTAGTACCTTGGGCTAATTGAATTTACCCTGTTTGTTTCAGATATAAAGTATGGGGGCTTAAAAATAATAAAATACATACAGTAGAATCCTGGGGGTGTTCCACAAAGATACCAAGTTGAACTTAAATGGTAAGTTGAACTGAATAGTATGGTAGGCCATCTGTAGGCTTGGAATAAAACAACATTCAAAAGCAAAACATGCAATTATTAGAGACTTTTCACAAAAATGTGTACATCAATAACTTCCAAGGCTCCTTGATAATAACAAACACTACTGTTTTTTATCAAAATTTATACCATTTAAGAAGAACTATTTCAACAATTTTACGAAGAAACTAATGGCTTTCCATATTGGTTAGGTCCAACTTAGGAGTTAAGTTCAACTTTGAATCTTTGTGAAACACCCCCCAGGACCTGTAAAATTCCCTCGCTATATCTGGTATCTCGTTATAACGGAGCTTGTTATAAAAAGGTTCTACTCTACCAATCTCGCCATCAGCAGATGAATCAGCATTGCTATCATAACCATATGAATCATAATTAGAATCTCAATAAGAACTTTTAAAATATCAGATTTGTAAAGCAGATGTGCAGTTTGTTTTACAAATCTGAACTGCTGTAATATTTTGTAATTAACAGTCACCTCTTTTAGTTCTGATATCCTTCTAAGAGCCTTGTCCTGTGTTTGGGCCATGATATTCTGTCACCAAAAAAAAAAATACAGAATAGAAACAAAATTACCATCAAATGAAACTTGCCACTGCAAATGTAAACACTATTAACAGATCTGATCAAAGACAAAGAGAATCAATTAACAAGGTTTTGATCTGAATAAAAGATGTAGACTTTACTGAATGCAAATTATGGGTAGAAAGCTATAATTTATACATTACAACATAACTTTTCAGACGATAAAGCTATACTAATTTTCTTATAGCAACTGCACAGGAACTTAACAGAGCATGTTTATCATCACTGGATACCGTCACAATTCATACTTCACATTTTAAAAATGTAGTTTACACAGAGAAAAATATAACAAAAATGTATATTAAATACCTTCATCTTCTCATTCTCCTTTAGTACATCTCTATATGCCCCCGTTACCTGCAAGAGAAGAAATGCAAAGAATGGAGAATCTAATCTTCTATGTGTCACTTCATGAAAATGTCTGAGCCTCTGAGGTATTTTGCAAAATTTTGCTTTTGACACGGCTCCATATTCAGGTCTACTGCACATTCCATTATTACATAATCATTACAAATGAGGCATCGATGTAAAGGGGAATAAACAGACTTGTCAATTATATTAAATTCGAGTAGGATCATTTCATAACAAAATAGATATCAATGCTCAAACTTGAATTGCAGAACTTTTTGTGAGGGGTTTATTTTTCAATAATAGCCTATCAGGTTCTGTAAAGCAGCAATTTTTGTTGCTATAATCTTGGAAACAGTTTTTAATTTGGTCTAAATACATTACTGATGAGAAAAAGTGATGTTTCCATTTTTTATTTTTGGTACCAGGGTGTATTTTGGCGATTTTAAAGATAATTAGCTAATTTGCATATTTGTGAAATAAGGTCAGGGGTCATTTTCTATCTAGGAATAGTACAATATTGATAAAAACTAGTATTCTATGGTATTTTGGGGCAAGGATTCCATTTCCGGTGCTTGTTTGTAAGTGTTGTATGGGAAACACTCTGAAATCCAAGATGGCTTCCCTAATTTGCATATTGTATGAATATTGTTGATTTTCAGTGGCTACAGCCCCTAATAAGCAATAATTCCTGATTATTATTTGTCAGTTATGTTCTAAGTATGTATTTAAGATATCAAAGATGAGTTGCCATCGTGGCAACCTCTAGCAATGCATATTATTTGCATAATTATGTATTTTACCTAATTTGCATATTCCCCCAATATTGGGAACCCGGCAAGTAAAAAAGACAAGTAATACCACTTTTCCAAGGTTTTAGAGGGCAACGAATCCATTTATGATACTTATTTACCTGTATCACCTCGGCAACCCACATAAATCCAAGATGGCCGCCTTTGTCATTTTAAAGTAAATAATGCTATTTGCTACTTTAATTGCATTTAATTTATAAAAGTATGATTTGTTTACTGTAAGCAAACACCTACATTGTGATTCAATTATTCTAGTTGCTCATTCCAATAATTAAAAGTCAAAACATTATAATATCAATCTAATATAACCGAAATAATATAGTCGTGTATCATAACATGTGTAATTTAGGGAGCAGTCATCTTGGATTTGAGATGGATGCCATGGTGATACAGGTAAATAAGTATCAAAAATGGATCTGCTGCCCCCAAAAACCTTGGAAAAGTGGAATTACTTGTCTTTTTTACTTGCCGGGTTCCAAATATACTCGATTTCGGGGAATATGGAAATGAGGTAAAATACATAATTATGCAAATAATATGCATTGCTAGAGGTTGCCACGATGGCAACTCATCTTTGATATCTTAAATACATACTTAGAACATAACTGACAAATAATAATCAGGAATTATTGCTTATTAGGGGCTGTAGCCACTGAAAATCAAAAACAACAATATGCAAATTAGGGAAGCCATCTTGGATTTCAGAGTGTTTCCCATACAACACTTACAAACAAGCACCGGAAATGGAATCCTTGCCCCAAAATACCATAGAATACTAGTTTTTATCAATATTGCACTATTCCTAGATAGAAAATGACCCCTGACCTTATTTCACAAATATGCAAATTAGCTAATTATCTTTAAAATCGCCAAAATGCACACTGGGACCAGAAATAAAAAATGGAAACATCACTTTTTCTCATCAGTAATGTATTTAGACCAAATTAAAAACTGTTTCCAAGATTATAGCAAAAAATTTCACAACATTTATTTGTACTACATTAGGGGATATACTATAAACTACCATACCTCTCTCGACCTAGCCTTGTATTTCAGCGAGCTCCTCTCCAGATTTCTATAGCGACTGATAAGCTCCTCCTTCCTCATGACATCAAAGTTAAGCCCCGCCTCCTCCATCTCGCTCTCGGTGTCCGAGGGTGCTTCGTACTGTGCGGACGGGGCCTGGTACTGTGGGAAGAGGGGGCTTTCGGCGGCCCCCGTGGGCGGAAGTGGAGGGCGAGGAGGGGTAGCTGCATTCTCCTACAGAAAAGATTATTTAAGAAAAATATAGAGATAATGTATGAATACATTAAAATTATGTTATTTACTGCCATTCAGAATGCAACTTAACATATTACATGGAACAGAGGGATGATTATAAAGTACAATATGCTATTTTATAAGGGGTTTCGTCTTCTAGTAGATCTATGCATAACATTATATTGTTTTTATTTAAATGCACAGAACCTGGGTCATGAGGCACACACTCTTGTATTGAGTCACTACAATAATGGTACACTATTTATCAATTGTGCAGTATATCTTACATTGGCCTTTTATGCTTCTGGGACTTGTGAGGACAGGGGCTAGTTACGGCCAGGAGTTGGGGGTTTTAAGGATAACAAATAACGCATATTTTCTTTCTTTTCTGTTAAGAATTTTTGTAAACAATTCTGAATAAGAAAGGATTTTTTAAAACAATTTACCACAGCAGCAGTTTGTTTGACAATACCCTGTTCATCTTCTGGTGCATGTGAAAGGATAGACTGGCTAGGGAAAGGGCTAGGGCTAGGGGGGAGGGACTTGGTGTAGTACTTTTTGTTGGGGGTTGTACTTGTAGGATAAGAATTTAAAATGCATGACATGTAATTTTCTTTCTTTGTGGGCAAGAACTTTAACAATTAGAAATATGATTTTTTGAACAACTTACCACAGCAGCAGTCTGCTTGACAATTGCTTGCTCAGCCTCAGGAGCATGTGAAGGGATGGGCTGGCTAGGGCTAGGGGTAAGAGTGGAGGGACTTGGTGTAGTACTTTTGGTTGGGGGTTGAGTACTGCGTGCGCCTGAAGGTGTCTTTTGGTCAGGTGTCTGTATTTACAAAGCAAAACAGACCGAATACATTATATATATTGTGAACAACAATATTGTGCAAAGATGTTTAGCACCTACCTTATGATACATGATGAAGATTGTGTGAATATAAAAATGGAGGGAAACAAAATTAGCATAAAACATTGCTGTAAGAAAAGTAATGTTAATTAGAGAAAATTTGTATTTGAATATTTTAGTACAATATGTTTCATAAATTATAATTTAATGTCAAGACTTGGAGTTCCAGTTGTTTTGTACATAGTCAATGTTTTCTTTTATCTACAATTACTTTTATCCCTACCAATTTTCATTTGATACATTCCATTAGTTCATATATGCAATTTAATATGGTTTACATTTTTGTTAGTACTCGTCTTCCTAAAATTGTTGTTTTCTAAAGAAAGGTGGAAATTAAATTAAACTATGAAAATCAATTAATTTCTCCTTCCTCCTCTTCCTGGATGGGTAAAAGTGGAAAGCAACTAAATAACTTGCAGATTATTCTGTCAATTCAAAGAGCGGGCAATGTTGCTGTAGCACATTGCGGTATCAAATGAGGGGAAAATATTATACACTTTTTTTGTGTATTTCATCACAAATGTGACTTTTATGAATATGATGTACCTGCGGTCTTCTAGAATTGAGGGATTCTCTGTCGGGTCTAGCTTCGGGTGTTGCAGCAGGAGTGGAACTAGTAGTAGTAGTACTGGAAGAGCCCTGAACACCTGGAGACCTGGCCGGCTGTCATTCAAAATATTTCACATTTCCAATATAAAAAAAGAGCTTCTAACAAAAACTATTTTACTACTTTTACTATTTCTACTATTGAACTACATGTGTTAAATTGTCTGTCCTTCAAAAGACCATCTGGCGCAACTGGTCCCATGCTTGCAGAGGTGAAAGACGATAAGAAATACAAAATTAATTATATTACTGACATAGTAAATAAGAACATTACCACTACAGCAACAATTTTGAAGAAGATTTTTGACATGTTTAAATTAGGCATCCTTTAAATTAGACTTGTAAATTCTGAGTTTGCATATGATTATGTTTAAATCAATATATTCATGTTATCCAAAATCCTTACTGGGTTTTGAAACAGAACTTCATAAATTCAAAATAAAATTGACAGTCGCATTTTCTTTTCTTTTTTTTATTGTAAGTTTTCAAAAAATACCTCTCTAAGACTAAAGTTCTCAACATAAATAAAGTATTTCATGTATCACGTTATAGATAACTCAAACTAAAGAAAACATTAATCAATTTTCTACAAATACAATGCAGTTTACAATGCATACTGTAGCTAAGCAATGCCAATGTCAATGTCAAGTTCGCAACACAACTGCACAAATCGAATGGGCGTGTACACAAATTCTGCATCGGGATAGAGATTTACCATACACCGTTATGAACATATCGGACTGAAGCGTACTAAAACGCTAACAATATGCGGTCCACAATATGGTTCTATTTACCTGGTTTTGACCTTTAGCCTGATCAGGAGGACGGAGGGGAGACTTAGCCTCCTTATCCTGTATCTGCTGTTTCATCTTCTTGAACATGATTGATGTCGGTTATCTCGCTTTTCACGGCAAAAACTGTTATTTATTAGTCTCGGGTATGTCGAAAAGTTACACGTATCAGTATCTGCAGGTCGCCATGATTGACATATGCCAGAATGAAGTCACGCTTGGTTTCATACGTTTTGCATTCGACCGTGTGTAAACGTTAAGCAACGGTGGAAGAGAAAGGAGTACAGTCTCTTTTTTTGGTGGATGAAGATGATGGTCTTGGATAATGCAGAAAGAAAGAAACAAACAACAACATTATACCTTTTTTGGTTTAGACTTCCCGATCCCCTTATTTATTTGAATTCGGGGGAATTCCTTCCATCATAGCTCTTAGCTTTTCACCCAGTCTAGGCAAGTACTATAATTCGACAAAAACAAAAACAAACCTAAATATGAACATCGGCGCCTGGATAGGTAAAAACTTGTTTCAAGAAAGTGTTATTTATTGTTTTATTTTTTTATTTCCGGTATGCCAAGGTCCGGAGACCAACAATGATCAAGGTACATGCAGGGGCGTCGATCCTGGGGGGGCAGGGGAAAATATTGGGGGGCGAACATATCATTTCGCCCCCCAATCCCTTACAAAAAAAAACTCTATGGTACACCATACAAACACCATAGCAAATCTACCATTGATGACCATACAAACACCATAGCAAATCTACCACTGATCTACCATTCATTTACCATTAAACTAATTAAAATATTTGGGACAAATTTATTCATTTATTCAAATTAGGCCACACCCACGTATTCTACCATTCAGCTACCATACAGGCACCATTGGTCTACCATTAAGCTACGATTCATATACCATTGATCCACCATTCACCTACCACAGTGTTATCATAGTTCCACCACTCATCTACCATAGGGCTACCATTCATTTACATCAGACCCACCATTCATCAATCATTTATCTACCACAGTGATATCATTGTGATATCACTGTTGTACCATTAATATACCATAGAGCCATCATTCATCTACCATAGGGCTACCATTCATCTACCACAGTGATATAATTGTTCCACCATTCATCTACCATAGAGCCACCGTTCATCCACCACTCAATATCATTGTTCTACCATTCGTCTACCATAGAGCCACCATTCATCCACTATAGGTCTACCATTCATCTACCACAGTGATATCATTCTTATACCATTCATCTACCATAGAGCCACCATTCGTCCACCACTCATATTCCATTCATCTACCACAGTGATATCATTGATCCACCATTCATCTACCATTCATCTACCATCATTATTCTACCATTCATCTACCATAGAGCCACCACTTATATACCATGCATCTACCATAGTGATATAATTGTTCCACCATTCATCTACCATAGAGCCACCGTTCATCCACCACTCAATATCATTGTTCTACCATTCGTCTACCATAGAGCCACCATTCATCTACCACAGTGATATCATTGTTCTACCATTCATCTACCATAGAGCCACCATTCATCCACCACTCATGCATATACCATTCATCTATCACAGTGATATCATTGATCCACCATTCATCTACCACAGTGCTATCATTATTCTACCATTCATCTACCATAGAGCCACCATTCATATACCATTCATCTACCATAGGGCTACCACCAATCTACCAGTGTTATCATATGTCCACCATTAATCTACCATAGACATACCATTTATCTACCACAGTGATATCATTGTTCTACCATTCATCTACCATATCGTCATATTTTGAAGCGATTTTTACATTATTAATAATGAAAAAAATGAGATGGCTATGGCTGGTGTGTATTCCACAGACAACTATCAATTCAACACTTTTCTAACATGTAACACCTAATCCTATCCTATCCTATTCCTAAATCCTAAACCTATCCTATAAACCTACGCCTAACACCTTATTAATCAGTTGTGGTATAGGTTCCGTATATATATCCCGCTTCTAAGTATGTGAGATTTAAATGGTTAGTATTGACTGTTTAGTATTTCAAAGAGTTGATGCCTAAATAATTAACTTGCAAATCATGTTGAAAATATTAAGAACAGGTTGGTATTTATATTAGTTTTAATATCTGCAAAAATAAGATCATAATAACAATGTTTTCAATGTAAATAGTTATAAAAATTGGAATTTTACTTTGCACTCTAATGCGATTGTTTATAATCGATCATGAATGAATCCTGTATCCATTAGACCTGAAGACGTTAATCATAAGTCCTACTGTATTTTCTTTTGTTATTCATGTTCTAAAAGGTTTCTTTAGAAAATTTAGCACTCACCTTGGGATCATTGGGTTATTTCCACTTTGATACGATTGTTTATAATCGATCATGAATTATTCCTGTAGGCGATCCTATATGTTGTAGACGTTCATAAGTCCAATATTTGTTTGTTTGTTTTTACTCATGTTCTAAAGGGATTCTTTAGGAAATCTAGTAATATTACCACCCTGGCATCATTGGGTTATTTCCACTTTGATACTATCGTTTATAATCGATCATTAATTATTCCTGTAGCCGATAATAGGTTGTAGACAGTCCAATATTTGTTTGTTTTTTCTCATGTGCTAAAAGGTTTCTTTAGATAATTTAGCAATGTTACTACCTTGGCAACATTGAAAATTTGTTGTATTAGCATTATACAGATAATCAGCTAAATTGCATATTTGTTATACTAGGTCAGAGGTAAGTTTTTACCTAGCACAAATGTGATGAAATAAATTATGTTAGGGAATTTTTGAGTGGGGAATTCATTCTTGGTACTCATTTGCACATGGTAAAACCCTGAAATCAAAGATGACTGCCATGCACTCATTGCGTAGTAGTAATGATTATCATATTTATTTTCAATAACAGTAGTCTCACAAAGAGCAGTCTCTTTTGCAGGTCTAACACTTTGGAATTCCCAACCACCCCATTTACAGAGCGCTTCATCTTAATGGCCCGGTCAGATATCAACGGATATCGGAAACGTATGCCCAACGAATAGACAATTTAAAAAATTAAATTATCCGGTGATGAAAGTCGTCTCCATTGCTTCATGTACAAAACATAGAACAACGTACATCACCGGACAAGGAACGGACAAGAAACGTACAGAACGGATATACCATTCAACAGAAATACCATAGAATATCCTCTACCATATAACATACCGTAGAAATACCATACACCATACAGCCACCATAGGGCTACCATAGATCTACCATTCACTTTAGAGCCACCATTGAATCACTAACCACCATTAATATACCATAAAGTCATCATCCACCATAGAGCTACCATTAAAATATCTTACACCACAGGGATATACCATTCAACAGAAATACCATAGAATATCCTCTACCATATAACATGTACCGTAGAAATACCATACACCATACAGCCACCATAGGGCTACCATAGATCTACCATTCACTTTAGAGCCACCATTGAATCACTAACCACCATTAATATACCATAAAGTCGTCATCCACCATAGAGCTACCATTAAAATATCTTACACCACAGGGATATACCATTCAACAGAAATACCATAGAATATCCTCTACCAACATACCGTAGAAATACCATACACCATACAGCCACCATAGGGCTACCATAGATCTACCATTCACTATAGAGCCACCATAGAGTCACTAACCACCATTAATATACCATAAAGTCATCATCCACCATAGAGCTACAGGGATATACCATTCAACAGAAATACCATAGAATATACTCTACCATATAACATACCGTAGAAATACCATACACCATACAGCCACCATAGATCTACCATTCACTTTAGAGCCACCATTGAATCACTAACCACCATTAATATACCATAAAGTCATCATCCACCATAGAGCTACCATTAAAATATCTTACACCACAGGGATATATACCATTCAACAGAAATACCATAGAATATCCTCTACCATATAACATACCGTAGAAATACCATACACCATACAGCACCATAGAGCTACCATATATATACCATTCACTTTAGAGCCACCATAGAGTCACTAACCACCATTAATATACCATAAAGTCATCATCCACCATAGAGTTACCACTGAAATATCTTCCACAATAGGGATACCATTCAACAGGAATACCATAGAAATATATTCTACCATATAATACACCATAGAAATACCATACACCATAGGTCGGCATCAATGATATACCATTGACCATAGAACTCCACCATTCAGCAATTGTGTGGTGTACCATACACATACCATTCACCACTGAGCTGCATCATAGAAATACCATTCACCATAGAGCTGCACCATAGGAATACCATAGATTTTTTTTGTAAGGGATAATTCCGAAAATGAGGAAGAAAAAATCGAGTGATATAATGCCAAAGAGGGGAAAGACACATCAATAATTAATCTTCAAAATAGCCGTTTTTTAGTTTGAAAAGGACTGTAAATCTCTTTTTTGCCGCGCGCTTCGCGCGCATACAGTTTCTCATATTGCAAGTTTCATTTTAGTTGCGGGAACTCACCTTTCGAAATGTGTTGGGCAGTGTAATTTCTCAAACGCACACCTCAAACGAAGTTTATTAAACCCTAATCTATAGATAGCACACCGTCACAGAAAATAAAATAATCTGAAATATATCTTTCAGTCAATTCGGTCCATATGCGCTGAACGCAAATCAAATTGGAATATCATGTCCCCCCACATTTGAAAGTGGAGGAGATTGTCCCCCTCCCTTTTTCATTATGTATGTTTGGTTCCATACTTATATACTTCATACTACGTGAAATTCATGGGCGTCGATCTGTCATTGATACCCATTCATCAGGGGGGGATGATCTATTCATTCATCCCCCCCCCCCCCCCCTGATGAATGGGTATTATGTAAGTATCGACGCCCATGGTGACATTTCTGTCTCAGGTGTGCACCAAATCGCACAATTTCACGCCCAAAAATACAAAAGCTCCCTACTGTGGGAGGGGGACACACCCTCCCCCGCTCGGTCGCTTCGCTTCCTCGCAATGTCTCCCCTCCACTTTTGAGAAGTTGTTGCGCCCTTGCTTAGTTTAATGGGAGCTCAATGCCATATCGATGGCTCTATGGATCCATCTCATGCAAGGCTCAATCTTTTCCTCGCTATGCCTTTTAAAAATACGTTACGAGTATATAGGTTCACTATTTTATACAATTTTAACACCCATGATAGGAGTTGCAAATATCTGAAATCTAAAAGCTTCCGGGGGCTCCGCCCCCTGGAGCCCATTATTGTCCCTAAATGTGGGTCCCCCCAAAATCAGGTCTTCGAGCCATCAAGACACTTTCAATGAGCGCATAATAAAACTTCCGGGCATGCCAATGTGGGGCTTTTAGCTCTCTCAGTGGTCACTCTGAAATTGTTTTTCAAATTTCGCCCCCCCCCCCCCCCCCCCCAATCGCAAAAACGGATCGACGCCCCTGTCAAGGTACAATATAACAATGATATTCAAAGATAAATTAAAATATAACATGGTAAACAAATAAATTATTATGCACAAAAAACTGATGCACATTATTCTTTAAACACTTTACATTAATCTTTAAAATTCCAAAATGTGAGGAAGCATTATAAACTGTACGTAGAGTATATACGAATGATAGACAGAGGTGTACAGCAGATGAGAAACTGTAAGACAAATGAGAGAAAGAGAATAATAGAAAAAGGAAAGCGAGCAAGAAAGAGGGAGAATGAGTATAGAGAAAGAAAGTCAGAACTGTAGTAAATAAGTGGAAAAAGAGAAAGTATAAAGCATGCAAGAGAAAGAGAGTAAGTGGGAGAAATTAAGGGACACAGAGTAGGAAATTACACATTAACTGAGATTTACAATCAAATAATGCTAAATTCCATTATTCTGCTCTTGCAGCTATCTTAGATTATTTCCCACTATACCCACATATGCAACATTGAAATATAAAGAACTGTTATATAATTTGTTCAGTCTATAATTTATGGTAGTATGTAAATTTTTACTTACATTCTCTTTAAAAAATTAAGTTCATTAACTGTTTTTAACTGTTTATTTAACGGTAGGCAATAATACAAAGACACAATTTTCATTATTTTAAACTAAATGTCCTATAATTGTTACAATGTATACGTGAGTAACTCATGTGCAATTCAGTTAAGAAGCTGCCACTCGTGGGCGAATAAATACTATTTGTCTATCTATCTATCTTTAAAACTATCTATCTATCTAAATCTGCACAAATCTTGAAGCTGAGTAATTGTTTAACATAACATATACGTTGCAAAAAAAAAAACATTTTTATAAACAATTTTGAACATGACCTAGCAAGAATGTAAATCACAATTACAAATTAATTCAAACAAGTCAACAGATGCATGAGAATTATCACAAACTATTGAGAGATCGAACAAATGCAGGGATGGCTGAATTTTGATAGCGGTAGGTTCTGCACTTTGGAACAATCAAACCATCACTACGGCGCAAAGGGCGAAAGTTGGGTAGAGAGCTTTTTAAGGGGGGAAGCAGCTCTCTGTGTCGTGATAATAATAATGACTGAGCAAACTTATTCGAAGTTTCAACCCTGCGTTCATGCAAAAGTGGAAGATCAAGAATGTGCAATCTTCCTTCATACACGAGAGTCGTATTAAAACCAAGAATAATTTTTGTGACACCGACGCGTCTCTGGATTCGTTCGATTTTCTCTGATTGTTGAAGAGTACTAATAGAGGAAGACCAAACAGGTGAGGCATTAATGTATGATGTATATATTGCTACAAGATCAACAATAGGAGGGTTGTACTTCTTCAAGGTGCACAAAATAAACAAACGTCTAGAGGCATTTTTAATAATAGTATCAATATGAAGGTTCCATTTCAAATTAAACTGTAAATTAACACCCAACAAGCGTAAGTGTGTAACAGCTTCGAGAGCAGTATCGCCAATACTAACTTCAGGGGATTCAGGGGGATTTCTCATGAAAGATATGTGCATGATCTTACACTTGCTCGGTTTAGATGTCATATGATTTGCAAGAGACCATCCAGTCAGCTGAGTAACAAGGTCTTGCAAATGGGATGGTTGTGAGTGACTCCTATACTCAGCAAGGAGTACAGTCTCGTTTTTTGGTGGATGAAGATGATGGTCTTGGATAATGCAGACAGAAAGAAAGAAACAACAACATTATACCTTTTTTGGTTTAGACTTCCCGATCCCCTTATTTATTTGAATTCGGGGGAATTCCTTCCATCATATATAGCTCTTAGATTTTCACCCCGTCTAGGCAAGTACTATAATTCGACAAAAACAAACCTAAATATGAACATCGGCGCCTGGTTAGGTAAAAACTTGTTTCAAGAAAGTGTTCCCATTAAATAAGTTATTCCCCCCCCCCCCCCCTCCCTTCGGCTCCACACACACATCAGTTGGATTGCGATATATTGCATACCGAATCTAATAACTTCTATATAAACATTACATAACTTATACAAACAAAATGATTATAATGAATTAGCGGATTCACCTAATTGTAGAGAATATAATAATTGCGATATGCAGCTATCTCGATCCCTCCTATAGGGTTCCACATTGGAAATGGAAAGAAATCTGACATCAACAACAACAACAACAACAACAACAACAACAACACAAATAAATAATAATAATAATAATAAATACATTCAAAACATTAAAAATCCGTAAAAAACAACAACAAACAAACAAACAAACAAACAAACGGTGTTGCTAGGTATTGCAAACAAAAATAATGGAGGCTCCCGTAAATCAATAATTCACAAGAAAACTTTCCCTTATTTACGGGGTTGGCATAAACTAATAGCGCGAGACCCTCATCGATGAGGACAATATTAAAGTTATGATAATTATTTATAATTGATTCAATTTGTCGTTTGTTTTTGTTATTCCTTCAAAATGTCTAAACCGGGTGGGTTTGCATGGTAATTCTGCGACTTACTTAAAACAACAAATAAAGCCTAAACGATGTGTTTTAACAACGCCTTTGACTTTGAGTGTCGAGTATAAAGTGGGTGACAAAAGCTAAACCCTTGATTTTCGCTGCTCTGCCATAACCGCACTGTGTATTCGGAAGTGTTGAGAAGGTGCTACATATACGATCAAGAAGCTACTGTCAACAAAAATTGAGATACCCCTTGTGCCTTTGTCTGGACATAATATGTTCGTTATTGCTTAATTTCTTCAGACTATAAGAATGTTTGTTTGTGTATTTGTGTGAGTTTCTTCGTACGTACAGTATGTGTCAGATTCAACAAAAATATTATACTCCGTTATTAGTGAAACAAATGTGAGACCCACGATTGTATACCAGCTTGATAGTAAAAACTGATTTAGTATTTTAGGAGAGGATACATAGAAGGTCGCTGACGGGGTCGCTGATTCAAAACGCACTATTTATCAAAGACAAAATGATAAGAAAAAAGTACCGGTAGGCTATAATGTGAAAACAAAACATTTGTAAAATCACTACAAAATTGAAAATTTGCCTTCATGCTTTTTTGTCTATGTGTCGTCTTGGTATTTATTATTGGCGAAACTAATACAGGCCTTTTAATAGCGTTTAAACAACCTTGAAATCATCTTACTCAACATGCTCAATGTATAAAAGAGCATAGTAATAATTATCAAATGTTGGTGCTTCATATAATGATGAATTAAATACTAAATTATTATGAATTTATCTTTCACTCTGACAATGTTGTCTTTGTTGGCTTTTCGTGGACACCTAACTATCATATAATGACTATGGCCCCGTTACAGAAAGAGATACAATCGATTGTAAAGTTGCATTATCAATTGTAAGTGAGATCATGTGACTAAAATGCACCAATATGATTG
The DNA here is from genome assembly GCA_037951105.1 of Echinarachnius parma. Lineage (NCBI taxonomy): Eukaryota > Metazoa > Echinodermata > Echinoidea > Clypeasteroida > Echinarachniidae > Echinarachnius > Echinarachnius parma. Next base: position 243,091 of record JBAMJV010001291.1, on the reverse strand, counting down.
GTTGAATTGCGCAAATTTTCTGATTGTCAATTAGTTGTAACTTATCGATTGTATCTCTTTCTGCAACGGGGCCATGGTCTTACGCTCCAGTTAACTTCACGGATTCGTACTCGTAGGCATAATTGTTTAATCAAACAGCGCTCTTTGTCTGATGTTGTTCGAAATCTATTAACCTTTTCGCACGTAAACGTCGCGAACAAATTTGTGTACCTTACTCTTGTGATAATTCAAGAGTCTGCAAAAACAGCTAGGGGTCTCTAACTTCTTCTTCTTGTTTTAGTAGTCTCTAGCTTTAAATAAACCCGCGTGCCAACTTTGTTTGATGAGGAAGCATCAGAGTATCAAAACTGTTATGCTCGCATTCGTACTTGCAAACACATTCTAGCCAAAAGGGTCACATTAAGAGGAGAAGAGAAAGGGGGTGTAGGAGGGGGTGGGCATCAAATCCTTTGATTGGTATCAATTTACTTTCGATTGCTCTCAGCGCTGAGTATTTGCAAATACATTTAAGGAAGAAAGGTATCGATTTGATCGAATTGTGTGAAAAAGGGAAGGGTGGCGATTGCAATGTTAATATCAATTGATGAGGGGTATCTATACCCCCATTAGTCGAGTGCTTGCAAATAATATTGAGGCAAAACCTAAAATCTCTTTTAAAGTAATGTAACAAAGAAAGTCCCGTGTGGGTATAGAGATTGCGATGTTAATATCATTTGATGAGGCGTGTATTGCTCCATTAGCTGAGTACCTGCAAATAAATGTAGCGAAGAAAATCAATTCATTTATCTCGATTCAAAAAGAGGAAGGAATCAGTCGGCATTTTAATATCATTTGATGAGGGATGAACAGCTCCATTAGTTGAGTACTTGCAAATAAAGTAAGTTTGTTCCAAACTCTATAACTTTTCCCGGAAAGGGGTATATGAATAATAAAGAAGGAACAAGACCTCCCCGAATTCTCTTCCGGCGTCTACTTATTTACATCAGAGAGGTGGGAAGACCTCTCTGGGCATATCTTGCTGTCGAGATGTGATTCAAATTTTAATATATTTAATTTTTCAACAATTCAAATTATATAAACAGTATAACAAAACAACGGCTTATTTCTTGTCGGAACTTATGTTGGAATTAATTAAGATTAGTGTAAATTAATATAGTATTGTTTCAATTGAACTGCTTTGACATTGCAAAAAAAATATGCATTTATTAAAAATACATACAACAGTATTTAAAGGGACTTAGTAACATCAATGTCCAAATCCTCAAAATAACATTTTTATTCTATATATAGCGGTTCCCTCATACCTTGTTGTATAACAATAAAAACATGGGATCGGTTTCGGTTTTTCAAATTTCCCTTTCGTTACAGAGATATGTACGATCGAATTATTCAGATAAGAAAAACTCCCCCGTAGTTTTGAAACTGTGTACAAAGTGAGTGCAGTGAGTTAGTGAATATCACTTTGCATTTTCGCTCATTACTTGGCCATGCAATGTCCATTTGACTTGAAATTTTCACACAATACCCTGTAATATGAGATAACAAATATACATTGCATTAACCCTTCATCACTTTGTGCACATGTAAACAAAGTTACTAGATCCCTTAAAACGTTTTTTTTAATGACGCAGATGCTTAGAATGTTATTACTACAGCCTCTAAAATGACTGAATACCAACGTAATGACGCACAGGAAATCCCACGGCTGTATTAAGCATACCTTAACTGTATATATACTTATGAGCTTTGTGTTAGTTTTTTGTCCTCTGTGTTCTCTATTCGTGAAATATAAAAATCATTAGTAATTAATTTTCTCAAAATGAGTATTGATTTTGTTAAATACTTGGATGACAAGGTAATAATTGGTTTACACGCCTCTGTTCTGACCCCACCACCTGTTACTGACTCGCGTGTCAGTCGTATCCTCATTTTGCACCCACGCGACCCCCTCACTGCACTCAAACCCTTCCACCCCTCGCAGTGGCGTAGCCAGGCAGAGGGCACCTCGGCCCTACCAGGGGTCAATATGGGTAGGTTACACAGTACAGGCCCTTAGCCAGGATTTTTCAAGGGGGAGGGGGGGGGGGGGGGGGGGGTACGTAATTTACAGAAATGGGACTGAGACCGAGACCACTGGTTGAGAGTCATCGTAAGCGGGGGTGGGGTGGGGGGGGGGGGGGGTGTCCGTCGCCAAATGTTTTCGAGGCCGAGGCTGGACCTAGACCACTGGTTAAGTTATGTAATCAATCAGGGGGGGGGGGGGGTGTGTATACGCACCCAAAGGCCCCCCCCCCCCCCCCCCCTGGCTATATACGGGCCTGGGTTACATATGTGAATAGGGGAGAGGGGATGCTGCAGTTAAACTTAACCTAAATGCTATAGATGTCTTAATGTGGTTTTTTTTCGCACGTGGATGGGGGGGGGGGGGGGGGGGGGAGCAGTAAGTATAAGGTAGGTAAGAATTCCGGGGAGGGGGCATGGTTGTACCCCTTCCCGCATTCGCTGCACCAGTCCGATCAATTAGAATCGCGTATATCGCACTAAAATAAAGACGAAACTAAACACACACAAAACAAGCTAATTTAGTAACTTAAAATTATCCTGCCTACATTATGTTAAAGAAAGAAAGAAACGAAAGAAACGAAAATACATGAAGAAAGAAAGAAGAAAATTATACCTATACGGTCAATATTAGCACGATCTGCAAATAGTGAGGTTTCGAAATGAGTCAATAAAGTTTCGGCACACTCCTAGGAAAAACTGGTGACATATGGAGCGGTTTCTATTCGTCCATTTCGTTGGCGTCGCGTGCATGTCGTGCCCCCTGAAACATATCATTATATTCTCATGAATTCGCAACAAAACAAAAGCAGTTTCATTACAATGCCATTCATTTCATTAAGGAAAAAACGGGTTTCCTCTTACTCTATTAAAACGAATGTAATCACAGAAGTTTTCAATATTTGATTAAAAAAAAACATCATAATTAAAATGGCAGGCCCGTAGCCAGGGGGGTGCGTTGGGTGCGTATTATACGCACCCCCCCCCCAAAAAAAAGTCCACTTTTTGCCGGTTTCCGGGTCCACTTTTTACCGGTCTCGAGTCCACTTTTTACCGGTCTCGACCATCTTAACCGGCTTACACGACTCTCAGCCTGTGGTCTTAGCCTCGAATTTTTTTGGCAAGTGGTCTCGGTCCCGTTTTTGTAAATTACGCACCCTCCCCCATGAAAAATCTTGGCTACGGGCCTGTATTATGTATTTAAAAACGTTTTATATTTAAAACTAGCAACCGATTCTCAAGCCTACATCACTGAATATATTTTTGTATAATTGATTGTTTAATAATTATGATTGAGAAAAATAAACGAACACACAAAAGAATAAAATGTATGAGACGATATAAGAAATATGGTGAGAACACACAAACGAATAAATGTATGAGACGATACCTATAAGAAATATGGTGAGAAATTATTTATACGCTTGCACCCTCATGTATGTATGTGAATATAAAAAGGAATTTTGATATAATTTTTTTTTAATTGCTGAGTGAAAAATAAACATATTTCATAGCGTTATTTAGGTAACATAATTATGATGAATGAAATGATATTAGTGAAAGCCTGGAATTGTTCTGACAAATGTACAGAGTTATAGCTTTATATTGGAACAAATATACGCGATACTCGTTATTTTGCAAAGTTAACTTCAGGGAATACTTAATAACTCCAACATTTCCCTCTTAAAACTCAGTTGTAGCATTCCATTTCGTCGTGCTAAGTGAGAAAGAAAGACATTCATTAGGTCGAAAGGGTAATAAAATGATGTAAAGTGGAAGTGTATTGTCTATCGTCGATGTTTTCACAAAATACCGGTAGTCCTTCAAATCTGCGCGAAAGCCCTCGAAGTCAAGTGTCACTCAAGGTTTTTAAGCCGATACTTTTTTCTTTGCTTTTTTCGCCACGCGAGCGTGTACACCTCAAATAATCCCCAAGAAAGCGTCTTTAGACAAACATAAAAAGTGAGAGTATTTTAGGGATCATGTTTGTCTTGTTCTCAAAACACACACATGGGGGTCTTGTTGTAATATTCCTCTCCAAAAAGAGGCACACAACTTGTTGCGTAATCGTGTAAACGTAGACGAGGCGGGTGCGTTCAGACAGGTTATCGATTCCAGCAAAATCGAAATTATCGGTAAAAATATTACAGTTTTGAAAATTATTTGATGTCAATATACAGGACAATTCATATGGATTAATTCGGCTCAGTGCAATATAAAATATAAATTGCACCAACCTATAACAATATCAATCTTTACAAATGAAAAATACGATCTATTTAGGTTGATTTATTCGGTAATGTCGGCAATCGACGCTCAATCGAGCACCAATTTTTTTTTCTGATATCGGTACACAATATTGTCAAACCAGAACCCCTTTTCACACTCTTGTCTAAACATCCCCAACTGAGTGGAGACTGGCTTTGGATTATGATTATGGTCACGGACCATTGCATGGGACCAACCTAACACCAGAAGATGGACTCGACGGGTCAGTATAAAAGGGACCAAGGATGACCAGACCAGGAGATTTGACGATTGGTCACCACCATTGATGTTGGAAGAGGAAAGGCATCTCTGAACTGATCGACAAGCGACGGGAGTTTGATCGTTTGAATTTAGGACATAACGTTTAGGACGTAAATTGCAAAGGGGTTCATGATGATTCGATGTTAGATAGATTTTGTTCGCTCTGTATTTATTTGTCGGAATTCATATGAAAAGGAAACCATCGGACTATATGTTTGTTTATACTTTTAAATTTCAAATGAAAAATATCTTATTTGAGCAAAGTTCCATATAAATCTAGACTATAAAGATGAAACTTTAACGCTTATAATCTAGAATTTTCATCAAACTCGATTAAGAATTACTAAAGAAGGAGAAGAACAACAAATAATTCGGCTGTGTATACTATTTTCTTTATCTGTATTATATCCCGGATTTAAGAAAGAGCAAACATGACAGCGCCATGTGTTGACGCTTTAACTAATATGACTTCTTCCATATATAACCATGAAAACATCGACTTCGTACCCGTGATCGCCCAGGATAATGTAATTGTCACCTCGCCTGTATATGCCGAGCTGACGACGGCAACTTCAAGTCTTCACCTCCTCACGACCGCAGTTTCGAATCTCGGTGTCTTCGGCGATGAGGCTGTTCATAATCCTGACGACGACGACGAAGGCAACGATGACGACGACGATGAAAGTGACAACAGTGACGACTTCGATCCCCAGGTTCCGCTCAACGCTGCCCAACTTATGGACATCCTGGCCTCGGCAACTGTCGCCGTCGGCGATGTCCAGCTTAACGACGACAACGCGATCGATGCGGTGCATGATGTCCAGCTGAGGAATGAAAACAACGTTGGAGACGCGATTCATGGCCATTTCGAAAACTATAATAATGTGAATATGTTCGGAATGGAATCACGGTGGGAAAATGGAAACTTTCAGTACCACAACAATCAAGAAAACCATTATGCTCAGCAATATGAGAATCAGCTACCGATAAATCAAGCAGCAAATCAGTCGAATTTTTATTCGAACGATCAAAGTTTCTATTCCTACTCTAGCTCTTCGTCTTCCGGATCCTCAAGCTGTGAATCTATGACGTCATCACCGGACTGCAGTAACTGGCAGTACCCCTTTAACCCCGAGCAAGCAGGTTTACCAGGTGAGAATCTCGTTTGTTTTAGTTTGTAGTGGTAAATGTAAATCTGATTTATTTAATATGAATAAGAAAAAACGATGAAATTGAATAAACACTCAGATCTATGATCGATATATGGTTCCCAAACATTTTCCTCATGATCACAGATAAGTGTTTTTTAAGTGTCAAATTATATTTATATTCGGTAAATGTGCATAATATATAAAGAACATAACATTTGGGTTGATAGGCATGTATGGACGTGGGGAATCAGGGGGGAACTTGCAGGGGGGGGGGGGGGGTAACATTGCAATCTCAAAATCACATTTTAATTACCCCACAAAAGTAAAGCTAATAGGATGTGATGATTACAAATTACAGGAACAGATTAAAACGGAAATGTTTATGACATCCTAATAAAAAAAAAGTTTTAGTAATCACATAAAATCAGCTTCGAGAACCTTCCGGACCATCCCTCTTTTCAGAAAACAAAATTACACAAGGATATTCTAAATCCCTCTAATATTGTATGTATATTAATAATGATCTTCAATAAACAATCATACTTATAGCAACTACTAATTAATTAATCTCTTCATGACAGCTTCTAACGGCGAGAGCTTCGATAACACTCTGATACAACCGTCTTTCCACCCTGTCGCCGCGGAACAACATCATCTTGATCATTTTATCACCCAGGACTCTCTGAATGGGCCACAGAGATCGAGACGGAGCACGACCAGGAAGGCCCGACGTCGGGTCGTCACCGTTTCCCAGAGGAAGGCGGCCAACGTCCGCGAACGACGTCGGATGTTTAGCTTGAACGACGCCTTCGATACTCTGCGAAAAGAGGTAACGAATATCATGTACACGTGCATCTCATTGTTCCTCTACCTCCACCCCCCCCCTCCCCCCCCCCCCCCCAAAAAAAAAACCCCCTCTGCTTCCATCCCTTACACGAATTGTTCACCATTCAAGGGTTTCATGCAAATGCGGATACATGTCAGATTGCATTTTAAACAAAAATTACTAATATAAAAACTAAATATTCCCGACTATAACCATGCAACTTGCATATGGTTGTTCGTATTTTGTCATACTTCTCCTAAAGATTTCTAGGACTAACAATATTCCTTTTCAGGACTCACCAATCCACCCATCTCACATGGTGCAACCGCAAACCTCACGTATTATATACACCACCATGGAAACCGATACTTACAAGCAACATTTAAGATACACTATGTTATAACAACAATTTACATTAAACTTGAGAACGGTAGTTTGAGTTGAACGTTGGTGTATTTCGTAATTTGTACAAACTAAGTAAACAAATAACTTTTTGGGTCATTTATCAATTCGTGTTAACGTTTGAAAAGGTATCAACAATTTAAAGAAATTACTAATTATTTCTGAAATTTCGAATAAGAATTGCCAACTAAAAGTTTAGCATGCATAATAAAAAAATAAATGTTGCTGATTATTTCTTCTCTGTTGTTATATCATTGTTTGCTGCAGGTTCCAAAATTCAAGCACGAGAAGCGACTTTCCCGAATCGCGACTCTCCGCCTCGCCATCCTCTACATCGACTTCCTAGGAGACTTGCTGGCTAAGAAACGAGGGCGGGAAGTTGTGCATTCTTCCTCATCAGCTACTGTTTCGTCGACATCGGGACAGCGTCTTCAAATGGCGGTTTAATCATAATTGTCATCGTTGACTAACGAATTGCGATTCTCCGCCTCGCTATCCTCTACATCATCATCATCACCATCATCATCGTCGTCATCATCATCATCATCATCATCATTATTATTATTACTTTTATTTCTAGTATTACTATTATTGAACAGAAATATATTGAACAGAAGTAACCACCTCCCCCCCCCCCCCTCGCCCCCACCACCACCCCCCCCCCCCCCCCCCGAGAAAAGGCAAGGGGTTAGGTCTAATACACACCTGATATGACAAGTAAACTAAAAGTCGGAGGGAAAGAGAGAGGGGTTGGGGGTGGGGGCAGTCAGATAGGACAAGAGAAGAGAGGGAGGCCTAGGCGAGGGGAGAGGTATATTCTCACCGTTTCTCATCTTCTCCCAAAACGTAGAAGACTGTCACACTAACTGGATATGATAGACATTATCATGTGTATTCAAATTTTAAAGATTTTTTTTTTCTGTATATAGACTGTAATCTGACAGTACTTTTGTTTTGGGTGTGATATTGACAACTGTATACTTTGACAGAAAGTTCAAAACAACTTCAGGTCATTTGGGTAAAAGTGCAATAAAATAATGTAATATGTAGCATTGATATTTCAAAACAAATTTGCAGCCATTATGTTGTCATCCTCAAACTGTTTGAATGATAGTAGTATACTTTGTACTGTTGTGAAAATCTGCGTATATATGTGAATGTTTGTTGTTTGTGTGCCTGCGTGTGTGTCTGTGTGGTGCGTGCCTCTCGAGTCTGTGCGAGTGTGTATGTGCCTGTTTGTTGTGTGTGTGGCTCTGAGTGTGAGTGTGTGTGTGTTTATGAGTTCATGTGCATATGTGTTTGTGTGTGCGTGTGTGTGTGTGTGTGCATATGTGTTTGTTTATGTGTGTGTGTGTGTGTGTGTGTGTGTGTGTTCTCACGCCGGCATTCTTGTGGGGTCTTGTGTGGGTACAATTATTTACTTGTGGGGTATTTTTTTGATTTAGCTTCAAAGAGTTATGTGACAAAATCCTGTGACTGTACCCCATAAGTGATACTTGAGGAAAACAATTTTTCTTCTATACACTCCTACCCTCATTATAATGAGCAACCTAGGCCCAATAAATGTACCTCATTATAACAGATATCTTGGTGTATCAGGGCTTCAAAATATTAAAACACCTTGACCTGTAAAATAATCTCCCTATGTCAGGTACCTATAACAGAGCTCGCTATAAAGAGGTTTCACTGTACATAACATTCAACAAAGAAAAACATCACTTTAGTAATATGAAAGTGTTTATATTTGTATACTATATTTGTATTCTTTAATACAAAATCACATATATGTATTTCAGAATAGAATACAAAAATCATATTGATGGATGGAGGGATATAATTAGCACTGTTTTACAGTCTCAAAACTTGGAAATGTAATTGGAAGCTGTACAAAAATGAACAAGAAATATTCAAAATGAGCATCGAAAAGTTGGGGGGAAATAAAATCTAATATCTAACATAATAAATCCAATAAATAGAAGATAAACAAATCAAATTTTTAAAAATGAGAAAGAATGTGAGTAATGGAAGAAAATAAGTTACAATTTATTATATACTTTTTGGAATATTTAAAAAATATTCATTGGAAGATCTATAAAAGCTCATGTGAATCATTTCATAATGAAGATGATCCAAAGTATAGAATAGTCAAAACTCAATTTAAATAAACAGAATTCTTGAAAAGCTTGACTTGGTTATGAAATGTAAAGGGACTTAGTAACATTGTCCAAATCCTCAAAATCCAATTAGAATTCTAGCGGTTCCCTCATACCTTGTTTTATTTGTATTAACAATAAAAGCATGGGACAGGTTTTGGTTTTTCAAATTTCCCTTTCGTTAAAAATATATTTACGATAGAAGTGTTTAGATGTTAAATTATCCACTGGACCAAGAAAACCGTGTACAAAGTGAGTGCAATGAGTTAGTGAATATCACTTTGCATTTTTGCTCATTACTCGGCCATATAACGTCCATTTAATTTGAAATTTTTACATAACACCCAGTGGACATATCATATAACAATAATATACATTGTATCAACTACTCATCACTTTTTGCACATGTCAACAAAGTTACTAGATCCCTGTACTGAACTCATTACAAATAAACATTCCCTAGTAGATCAGTATTTTCATTGGAAAGACACATGCTAAAGTTTTATAACTTTTTCACACATTAATATCATAATTAAAACTTTCATATTACAAGATCAATAAATAAATAAATACATATTCTATCTACAATTTGTATACAAAGACTAGAAATATCAACTTATTCTTGGACCATCCAATAAGTACATCTTGATCTTGTGGAAGATTAATAATTTTAAGGAAATAACACATTTCCTATCATCCACATTAAAGGAAAATTCTACTGTGTAACAACATTTATATGTAAAGAGCATCCCTTTAAATCTTGCTTTAAAACAATAAAGCATCAATTCTTGCACAAATAGTAAGACAGTATGGACTCTCACTATGTACCGTTTACTGTATACAATAAAAAATGTCTGGCAGTGTTATGAATTGAATGAATATACATGTCATAACCATGTATAAATTAAACATAACATATGCAAAATTAACAATAAATATAATCAGAGATTTCAGAATAAAATGGAAGTGAATGCAACAACATGTAATAAATATACACAATATCTAGGGAATGGAAGAAATATGGTGGTACAAAATGGAATGGAATGGAATGAATTGTAATGGAATGTAATTCAAAATATGAGCAGCAGTTACAAACGGTGGGTTTGATTTGATCAATATGCATTCAAATCACAATAATTATACAGATGTGTTTAACTTGGACACTATGCAGCTTGATATAAGTGGTTAGATTTGAACAATAGATATCCAATTAACAATAGATACAAGTATATTTGATTTGAACAATACCTATCCGATTCAATACAGATATGTGGGATTAAATTTGACCAATACGCATACAATTTGCGATAAGGTTGGTTTAATTTGAATATGAATCCCATTCACAAGAGATAAACAAGCTTGGAGCAGCTGCACTCCCCCCCCCCCCCAAAAAAAAATAAAAAATAAAAAATAAATAAATAAAAAAATAAATAATAATAATAATTTAAAAAATAAAATAAAAATAAAAA
>JBAMJV010001291.1:205000-227500 GCA_037951105.1 Echinarachnius parma | reverse complement strand
TCATCATCATCGCCATCATCATCAATGCCACTTGTCCACTTCCATCACCGCCGCCACCACCACCACGCCATTGTCACCATTACCTGCATCTTCTCTCCATCTCGCTGTTCTGTCCCCTCAGCACTGTGATGTCCCTGCCCTGTTCTTCTATCCTCTGGTCTCTCTCCTCCAGCGCTGCTGAGAAGAGGTTTGCATTCTCCTCCCTCAGTCTTATCATCATCAAACAAAATCACCACCACCACCTCCTCCACTATCGTTGTTGTAGTTATCGTCACCATCATCTTTATCATCATCATCATCATCATAACCTGCATCGTCTCTCCATCTGATGAGCGCTGATGAGATCAAGTTTGCATAATTCTTCTCCCCAAGTCTTAACGTCATCACCACCATTAACACCTTTATCACCATCATGATCATCATTCACAAAATCACCACCCCCACCACCATCATTATCGTTGTTGTTGTCGTTATCATCATCACCATCACCATCCTCATCATCATCATCATCATCTCCATCATTACCTGCATCTTCTCTCCATCTCGCTGTTCTGTCCCCTCAGCACTGTGATGTCCCTGCCCTGTTCTTCTATCATCTGGTCTCTCTCCTCCAGCTGTTGAGAAGAGGTTTGCGTTCTCTCGCTAAGTCTTATCATCATCACCATCATAATCTTTATCATGATCATCATCAACAAAATCACCACCACCACCTCCTCCTCCACTACCATCACCATCATCTTTGCTGTTGTTGTAGTTATCTTCATCATCATCATCATCAATGTTATCATCATCCTCATCATCATCATCATCATCATCATCATCATTATCATCGTCATCATCATCATCATCATCATCCTCATCATCCTCATCGTCATCACCTGCATCTTCTCTCCATCTCGCTGTTCTGTCCCCTCAGCACTGTGATGTCCCTGCCCTGTTCTTCTATCGTCTGGTCTCTCTCCTCCAGCGCTGCCGAGAAGAGGTTAGCATTCTCCTCCCTAAGTCTTGCATTGATCTCCCTCAGACCTTCATTCTGCTGCTTGTACTCATCCTTGAACCTGTGTCGAGATGGATGAAAAGAGTTAAGGTGAGGTCAAAGGTTAAATGGCTGTATAGGTAATAGGAATTAAAAGCCTCACATTTATGAACAGGGTGGATATTGTACTCGTTGAAGTTCTTGTAGGGAAATTATGATATTCCATTTGTGATGTCATTTTCACAGTCATACTGTAACAAAAATTAGTCATGAAATATGTAAAGGTATTTCTTTAAAAGTTAATAAAGAATAAGCCAAACAATAATGTACAATACAAGAGAAGTTTGAAAGTTCCAAGTGATGTTGGATGAATTTGTAAACGTTAATGGATCCCTCTAAATAATTTCCTACAAAATGATATTACAATTATTATCTTTTACCTGATCATCTCCTCGTGGTTCTCTGCCAGTTCGTGGAACCGCCGGTCTAGGAGATTGGACTTGTGGATCTCCCCCTCGATCAGGTCCTGGGCATGCTCTCGGAATTTCTCAAGCTCCTTTTTTAGGTAAAATGTTAAATTCAAGGATTTAAAATATAACTTACATAATACCATCTGGCAAAACAAGCTCTCAAGCTCCCTTTTTAGGTAAAATGTTTAATTCAAGGATTTAAATATAACTTAACTTACAATACCATCTGGCAAAACAACTTATATTTCATTAGAAGAGTAATGAATACAAAAAGTAACCAGTTTGAACCTTAACCATGAAGAACCATTTAGGGGTTCGTAAGTCACATTTATAAAATGTATGTGACTTTCTGAGGTGCAAAACTGACACTTCAGGAGTGCATCCCAATTTCCAAAATGTTAAATAATCAGATCATCTATTTTTCATGCAAAATTATTTAATTAGCCCAAAATATATCATGGCTGGTTGAATGAAAGGCACTAAATAACAATTTTTTTCTGTAACTCTAAATAAAAGTTCATACACCTCGGACATATTAGGCTATGAAAAATAAATGGTTGGATTGGCGTAACCCACCTGACCCTACAAATACCGCCGACCCTAAAGGTTTTTTCTGATTTTTTTTTTTTTTAAATTTAAAAAAGATTTCTTTTTACAATTTTTTTTTATTGCGATATGTGTTATTTGTGTGTTATATGTGTGTTTTTTTGTATTTGTGCGAATCCTGAAAAAAAAAAAAAAAAAAAAACCCTACCTACCTACGTAGCCTAATGTTTGGTTGCCCGTTACTCCAATCCAACAAAAAAAAATTTTTGCCTTATGGATTTGATGTGATTTAGAATATATATTATACATTTATCATTCAGGTACTGGTCCCCATAAAATCTCAGGCTGGGCCCCTGCTGAGGTCTGTAGAAAATGCATGTTATTAAATTGTCAAATAATGGGCTACATAAATTGTTCCATGGTGAAGGATATCACTTCACACCCAAGGTGAAAATCTGATTTAGTCCTCAACAATATAATTTTATTGAGGGCACTGGCCTTAACACTTTGTGCGCTTCGTTCAACTTTAGTCACAAACAGCGGCGAGCTTCGTTCGACTTTAGTCACAGACAACGATGCGTGCGGTGCGCACGCGCATACAATATACGATGCGTGCGGCGCGCGCGTTAAAAATAATCTGGCGACGGGGGGATCTACTGCACAGCGCACAAAGTGTTAACCTGTAAGCAATTTCTTGTATTGGGGGGGGTTCTATTAATTTATTCACTTCTCACCCCCACCCCCCTCCCTTCCCACACCCTCCCAACAAAGAACATTGCTGCAGATCTATGCCAGTGACTGCGGGTGAAGAAAGATAAAAGAATAACCTTTAAATTGTAAAGTTACAGATTACACAATATAGTTGAAGGTGTGAAAATAACAATAAATAAATGTTATATACCTTGTTGACACGCTCCAGTGTCTGCGATCGGAGGAGAGCCTCGTCAGCTCTCTGCTTCAGGATGCAGATCAACTGCCCCTGCTCATCAATGCGTGACCGCAGCATCGCCGCCTCGGTCTTGTCGTCATGCGACAGTCGTTTGAGCTTGTCCAGACTTGTGTTCATGACTTCAATGTCCTTTTAAGTTACAAATGCGAAATGGACAGATTTAATACCAATTTTGTAATTACACTATTTATTTTCCTCTTAGTTATACAATTACAAGCTAGAGAGTAGAGTGAACTATACAAAAGAGTAAAATGCAAAATAAATAACAAAACAAAAATAATTGTACAAAAGAGTAAAATGCATTAATTATACATTATGACTATTACTAGTTACATTCTTTTTCAATATTGCATAAAAAATAAACTGCATCATGCATGCGACTGTGTCTGTGGGTCGACTTTTACAAAAAGTTTTAGTTTTAAGACGTTGTAGTTGTGACAGCTATTTTACAATAAACTAGAGTAGAAGTAGAAATAGAACTTAGTCTTAAAAGGCAGAAAGTGATGAAGCTGAAGGCTGAAGCCTTATATTACATCTACAAGGTATGGTTGAGGTATGACAAAAGTAAACACAAAAAACAAGCCCGAGCTCAGAGCTCAGCTCAGTGAGCTAGCCTAGGCGGCCAGTTTGACGTCGAGGCCGAGGCCGAGGCATGGCCATGGCACCGCCAGTGCGCCACGCCCGCCTCACTGGCGCTGGCCGACTTCTCACTGCTCTGCACAGTCACAAATGCAAATGCCAGTAAATACAATCGTACAGTACAGTCCCATATATTACAATTTGTGAAAGTTACTGCAGTTTGTTCGCGTTGAGCGAATCAATTCCCCAAAAGAAAAGTAATTACTTACCTGTTTACTTGATGATATCATGTGCTTCAAGTCTTTGGGATTTCTTATTCCAGAAGATGCCATGGCGTAAAGAAAACATGAACAATTAATACTGTTTTGACGTCTCGATGATGATCAGTTTCGGCCGGCTCAAATTCCGAGACTTGTTTACATTCAACCAGGGCGACGCGATCTGTTGATTAGCTTACGTTCAATCCGCCTAGTAATTTTTATTTTAATACTAGAAGCGGAAAATTTGAAGGAGGATGCCCGCGAGGATGCCGCACATGTTTCAGTTATATAACTGGGTTTTATTGTTTTACTTATCAAACTTATGAATGATAATTTTCAAAACTTCTTGTTTAGTTGTCCATGGAGCATTCTTTTAGTTGTTTATGCACAGGCGGTTCATGATTTGATATTTCCGTATTATAATGGTATAGTTCTGGCGGGCCTCGGGGTATATCCATACAACGAGAAAAAAACAACAACGATTCAGTTTCATGGAATGACTGTTCATTACCAATTAAACCAATTGACAATATTATACGATAATATCGTAAACCATTATACCGCTCGCAGTCATACCGTATAGATACATGAACAAAGGTAATTCTTCTGTTGACGATAATGCATTATAACTCTAATTTAATGTAAATGAAACTTGTGTAGTTCCTGCAAAATAATTGTGAGAGGTATGTTTTAATTAATATGTATATATTTGTTTTATTGGTATACATTTCAAACTGATCAGCAGCAGTGATGAAAGGATCTGTGTACATTGATACATCAAAACATAATATAAATAAAACAATATATAGTAATTGTTACATCCGAATTGAAATCAATTTAAACATTAAAGGTGCACCTGTAAAGTGTCAGATATTGCCCAAAATGACATTTGAGACTTCAATCCTATACCAAAATCATTGTAAGATATGTCCAAATGATGTGTGAAAGTTTCATTGAAAAGGAACACTGCTTTCAAGGTTAAAAAAGCGAAAATTTGCGTCAGCTTTTACAACTTATTACAGCTAGTATGACGTTTATGACCGTTTATAAACGCTCTTGAGCTGAATGATTATCAATGATAGATATTGTCATACTAGAGGGGCATTTGAAAAAAATCTAACCCTATTTTATTCTTCTCTTACCATAAGCTAAACAACACTGTAGAAGAGAAATGTGGAACTCAAATTAATTTGTGTGGAGTTAGACACTTTACAGGTGAACCTTTAATGTAGAGTACAAAACTATCATTATAACATAAACAAAGCTACCCTATAGTTACACAATAAAGAATATCAAATCATTGTGCATAATTGCTAATCATTTCCCGACAATAATTTTATGGTACACTTTAAAGGGATCTGGTAACTTTGTTGGCAAGTGCAAAAAGTGATGAGTGATTAATAAAATGTGTATCGGAGTGATCTCATATGTCCACAAAGTAATGTGTGAAAATTTCACGTAAATGGATGTTTTTTGGCTGAGATATAAGCAAATATGCAAAGTGATATTCACTCATTTATGGCATGAAATTATCCCGTAGACAATTTCATATCTGAACACTTCAATCGTAGATATCTTATGAACGAAATTGAAATTTGAAAAATCTGTCCAGTGCTTTTATTGTTAATATGAATATGATAAGGTATGAGAGAACCACTAGAGTGCATTCCAAAGTTTTGAGGATTTGGAAATGTTACTAAGTCCCTTTAAATGCAAATTACAACAATGAATATTGTAGATAGTAATTCATAACTGACGTGGTATAAAATAATTCAAAACAATGCATATAAGTAAATGAAATATTTCATTATTCATAATGAGAATTGTACTAAATTACTAATTACAAGAATATTAATCTAAATGTATATCTATATAATGCAAGTATTTTAGTGACACGAGACAATTAATCCATTGCAAAATAGAATCATAAACTAACTATATCTATCAACTAAAAGGGATAGTTGAGTTTTGGTAAAGAGAGTACATGCAGTTTTGGTCAAACTGAAGTTTAGTAACCAAAACATGCACCATTACATAACAAACTAACAGTTATAACTCCGCCATGCTCGAAAGGAATACAAACATTACAAATGACTTAGTATTAAAAATCGTGTTATCTTTCAAAAAGAGCCGTTAAAACTCAAGAGGGCGCTCTCTAAAAACTAATTGGTTTCAACCACAGAGGTCAGTGGTTTCAACCATTTTAAATAAAATATTGTGCATGTGATGTTTCGTTGAAATAGTGGTTAGATAGAGAAATAATCAACAACTATTTAAAAACCTCTATTGTAAATGTTTGAAAAGAGGAAACAAACGGCTGGTTCAACATTATCTAATAACTGTGGGGCTCCACAATTATTACAAATGGTTATTTTTATGGATATTTCAGCCATTTCTGAACTGATTTTGATCAAATAAAGTTTATTCTGTCATTAAAATTGTATGCTCTTTCAAATCTGACACTCAGTTTTCACCATCTAAACAAAAATTGTTTTGTATAGCGCCCTCTATACAAAAACTCAACTATCTCTTTAATACCAATAGTAAGGTTATTATATGAGAGTAAAACTGTTCTAGTCAATAGTCATATCATATTTTAATTGAAATCATGCATACAAATCACAAACAATATTATATGCCACACCATGACAAAAAAACAAACACAAACACACACACACACACACACACTTTTTTTTTTAAGTGATTTGTATTCCTCCAAATTATAAACATAACATACAACAATTAGTATAAAAATATAAAGTAGAAATTAATCTTACATTGAAAAAAAATACAAATACAAATCAAGTAATATTCAATTCACATACCATGAAATAAACACACACACACACACACACACACACACACACACACACGCGCGCGCGCGCACACACACACACGCACACGCACACACACACACACACACACACACACACACACACACACACACACACACACACGCACACACACACACACACACACACACACACACACTCACACACACACACACACACACACACGCGCACACATCCATCAACTGAAGCTCTTAATGATTGCGTAACACACTCTATTCTTTCACTTTCAGATGAGTAGCGGGATAATTACTCAATTTAACATTATATTTGTATCCAGTCATGATGTAGGCCTACAGTAAGTCATAAAATCATGATAACAGATAATTTACACAATACACTGATTGTAGTATATAAGTATAATTAAGAATAGATCAAAATACGTCACGGTTTCGTTTTCAGATTAAACAATGCATTTATCATTACAAAGTACAGGATTGACTGGCCTCTGTACAGTATCGACACGACTATGTTCCTTGTTTGAAAGAAAGTAATACATTCACAAACAGAATAATTAAGAAAATATAATTGAGGAAGCGATTCAGAGTACCTCAAAATTATCTATATTATGCATACTACTTTTGCGTGGTTAATAATTATACAATTTTAATCTCCTCGTTATATCGTTTTCAAAACCTATCTGGTGATCTATTAATAAACCATATACATAAATCTATAACACATATATATATATATATATACACGTAACACACTGCCCCCGTGCCCCGTTAACCCCTCAACATCGAATATAGTTATTAGTAATGTTTTCAATTTCGATTTCTTATTCTAACCAAATATAAAATGAAAATACATACAATTATAAAGGAATGAACAAATGGCTGAGGTGCCCCTATAGAAAGCATAGCTTGCAAGCGGGGCACCTTAAAAACATAATCAACGAATTAACTAAATAAATTTACAAATACATTTTAAATTGAGTATAAAGGGAACCAACGGACACATCACAATACATACACACCATAATAGAGACAACAAATAAGAGAATGAAGGAAAAACAAGAGATAAAGGAATAAGAAGAAAGAGGCCAAAGAGTTATAATGATAAAGTTGTATATTCTAATTCATCTGTTATATACCTGTGAACACGTTTTCGATCATTGTGTGAAGAGAATTGAGAGTTTAATTGTTACTAGACAAGTAGTGTGGCAAATTGTTGATGGTACAATTCATTCTTTACATACACATATCACATTTATGTACATACTTAATTACGTTTATAATTGCATTTTTTACGAGTAAATAATATTGCTTATTGCATATAAATCCGAAATTAGCACCCAAAGAAATTACTGATGAAAGTGCGTTCGCATTTATCTATGAAGATCCACATTATATACACACTACCAAATACAATTATTATTGTTGTACATTTTATATCATTCTAGAACAATACAGTAGGGCAATTCCAAGGTAACAGCGTGACGGTCGGAGGGTGTTTCTCACGATGAAAGTCTAAACAACTCACAAAATAAAAATGTCCAGAACCAAATTTTGATATGCATCTGTTCCCACTATCCTACCAATTATTTACAATAGGAAAGAAAATCAAAATTCCCACTAAATTATGAATTATGAATATCAATATCTGCGGTAACAGCGTGACGGCAAAAAGACATGGGTTTCTTACATGGTAAGAAACTAAGCAAACTCTGTGAACTACAGGAACATTTTGCAATTTTGTCACATTGATTCTTTGTACTGGACATCAAGCTAGAACATCCAAATAAAAATGTAGAAAAAATCCAATGTTCATAGTAAATATGATATCATAAACGTATCTGTGCACGGTAACATCGTGACCTCTGAATTGTACATGTTATATATATGGGAGATATTGATGAGATGAATAAGATTATATAATTTTGATGTAGTCATCCAGAATCTATGCAGAACTAGATGAATGGGTAATATAACCCAGATGCTCTGAAATGATGGTTCGCATGACACAAATTTGCAGCCTAGCG
This sequence comes from Echinarachnius parma, assembly GCA_037951105.1. Classification (NCBI taxonomy): domain Eukaryota; kingdom Metazoa; phylum Echinodermata; class Echinoidea; order Clypeasteroida; family Echinarachniidae; genus Echinarachnius; species Echinarachnius parma. The sequence continues at coordinate 218,887 of JBAMJV010001291.1, read as the reverse complement.
CCCTCTATTGATCAAAAATGTTTTTGGACAAAACTGAAATTCTTACCTTTTTCAGAATTTAGTTTGAGGAACCATCAAATATCAAACCCAAAATACAAACTTAATTGCACAAATGAAATATTAGACCTTTGACATCTGACCTTTGACCTTATTTCTCAAATTAGCATACAAATGTTTAATTTTATGTGGGCACAGTGCATATCTACAAGTGATTTGTTACATGTAACATGATTTCAATGTCAGTAAGTTTTTGTGTTTGAATTGGTAATTATCCGAGTGACCTTTGACCTGTGCTCCAAACATTTTCATAGAATTTTCTTTTATCTACAGTACTCTTTCTAACATTAATTCTGGCATTTTTTTTGTGAGATAAAAAATAAACTACAATAATTTGACCTGTTGACCTTTGACCCCATGACCAAATTCTATAATCAGGTCATCTACTTCACTGAACGCATACCAGTATTAATTATCATGTCATCCTTCAAGGATTCTTGAAATATCTTGAGAATAATATATTTTTTGCATATTAATTAGCTGTGACCTTTGACCTTTGACCTCATGGCCCCAAAATGTATCAGATAATCCATACCTCTGAATTCATGTTTTGTACAAAGTTTGAACAGAATCCATCCAACGATTCTTGAGATATTGCAAAAAAAAAGTAGGTTGCGTCACGCTGTTACCCAAAAAGTAACAGCGTGACCAAATTGATATTGCTTAGATTTATTAGTGGTAAAAGATAATGCTGCTATTTAGCATCCATAATATACCTCTATGGGTGAATAAAGAAGAAACAAAAAATAATTTCATTCCCATTCATATTTTTCCAGAAATATTAAAAATACCTGTTTTTAGGGTAACAGCGTGACATATAGATGACTATAAATGAAACAGTCACTGAAGCAGAACAAAGAGCGAAAATGGCGAAATAGATATTTATCTGATAAATTGAAGTAATGTTCTTACCAACACTGAAAGAAAATGTTATGAAAACCTATTTTTGCAGCTCTTTTAAGCTTAATATTTACAAGTATATTTTGTGAAAATAATTGAAAATTAATTTATGCTAATTAATTCCTATGAAATAATAGTTTACGGCAAAAAATTTTTTGAACAAAATGCATTTCTGAATAGTTTGATCTTTAAGCTTTAATTTGATACCAAATATGTTATGATTCGACGAATTTGAAAAATGGGTGCTTATGTCAATGTTTGCTTGGAATTGCCCAGTAGTTTCGAATGTTGCATCTATATAATTAATATTCACTTTGATATAGAAAATACATCGTATAGTATATAATATATATCATATTTTATAGAAAACAACGAAATTTTATCAAATATCATATTTTATATATGTACAAGTTCAATTTGTATTCGTTATTAGTATCCAATATACCTTTTATATGTGTCTCGACTTTCTAATTTATTCTTACATATTAAAGGGATAGTTGAGTTTTTGTCAAACTGACTTTTAGTAACCAAAACCTGCACCATAACATTACAAACTAACAGTTATAACTTCACCATGCTCAAAAGGAAAAAAAAAAAAAAAAAAAAAAAATGACTAAGTAAAAATAGCCTGTTATCATTCAAAAAAGAGCCGTTAAAACTCAAGAAGGCACTTTCTCAAAACTCATTGGTTTCATCCATTTTAAATAAAATATTGTGCATGTGATGTTTTGTTGAAATAGTGATTTGATAGAGACATAATCAACAACTATTTAAAAACCTCTTTTGTAAAGAGGAAGCATTTTAAACACATTTTTAACGGCTGGTTCAAAATTCTCTAATAATTGTGGGGCCCCACGTTTATTACAAATGGTTATGTTTATGGATATTTCAGCCATTTCTGAACCGATTTTGATCAAATAAAGTTTATTCTGTCATTAAAATATTATGCTCTTTCAAATTTGACACTCAGTTTTAATTATCTCACACAAAATTATTTTGTGTAGCGCCCTCTATACCAAAACTCAACTATCCCTTTAATTATAGAACATAGAATATTTATATAACTTGTTTGAATAAAGCTTCTTTGTTTTTATAGCCACTTATGATATTGGTTATTAGTATTTGAATCGAACTGAAACATGATATTGAATTTGAATTGAGTTATTATAATTGAAAAGTGAAATAGTTTATTATTTGCATTACATTTTATTGCCACTCCTTTTGTAATGTTTTATATTTTTAAAATGTAAACGTATTTTGAACTGTGTTAATTTTGCTTTGTCGCCTATATATTTTAATTGTATCGTGTGGATTTTTGTTATGATTCTTATTTGATTTGCAATCAAACCGAAATTGAATTGAATTGGATTGAAAATGCGTTTTGATCCAAGCTAACAATGATTTTTAAAATAACATTTTGTATTTATGCATAAAGTTTAGGCTAGACAAATTTAGGTACTGAATATTAATTGACATGGACTTTGTTTACACAGTCATGCATGGATTATTACACACACAAGAAAAATCCCGACTTTTTCGGCAAGCATATCGTTTTGGGGAATATTGAAAATGCCAGCACTTTCAACCAATCAGATGACAAGACTCTCTAAATGATGTATACAACATATGTTATCTGACCTGGGCCCCGTTGCAGAAAGAGATACAATCGATTGTAAGTTGCAATTGATCGTAAGTAACATCACGTGTTCTAGATGCGCAAATCTGATTGGTTAAAACGCGTAAATTTTCTGACTTACGATCAATCGTAACTTACAATCGATTGTATCTCTTTCTGCAACGGGGCCTTGGTCGAATACGAGTCATTGATTGGCTAACCTCAGTCATGTGATATGTTAAAACATTTATTATATTACATGGAAGAGCCGCGATATCTCGATAGAGACATAGCGATGTTATCGATTGCAGACCTTGTTATTATTACATGCTGCAAGAGAGATTGTATTATGACGTCAGAATGAGAGAGAGAGAGAGAGATTCTATTATGACGACATGACTTGTCAACATAATCACTTTGAGCTCAGAGAGGCTAAAAGTGTAAAGATATTTTACTTTTGTCATATAACATAACAGATGTTAACTTTTTTGTCGGGAAATTCATGGAATGTTCCTTCGGAATTTGAAATGCTATTCCGTGAAGACAATAAGTCCCTCGACGTACTGCGTTTCGAGACTTATAATCTTCCCTCAGTAGCATTTTCGCGCCGGTAGATATGAGTTTCCTTTTTGCGCCAATTAAAGACTTGGGGGATTTTCAGAATTATGTATTCATCTTGTTTATTATTCATCTTGTTTATTATTTTTTGACAGACCATGTTAAGTGTTAAATTCAACGTTCGGCGACTGACTGACACAAAGATACATCGCTATTATGATGCATAGTATAATGTTATTATGTCACCGATGTTGATGCAGGCTATCTATGACGTTATGATTAATATTCTTACATAACAAATAATATAAAAACTATGTATAACATGTCCATGCAGATATAGTCTAGTAATCATGGTAATGGTCAAATCAGGCACATTATATGACGTCATAAAGTGACTCCTCTTCTAGACATTGTGTCGGCTCGTTGTATACAACCTCCGGTTCATCCATATATGGCCTACTCTCATCATGAGTAAAGACATCTCCGAAAATACCCCTCCTCTCAAACTTGCACGATGTAGGCACCAAATGACATTCCGTGTTTACAGTTTCATATTCCGTGCCGCCCATCCCCACATAATCGTCGTCAGGTCTAGAGAAGTCGTAATAAGCAGCCGCTGGAGGCGCACGCGCGCGCATACTCGCGCGCATGTCGAAATATCCCTCGTTTATATCGAACGGGGCATTCCGCTCTGCGCGTCGATTGGACGCGGCGCGCGCTTTGTGATGGATGCCCGCGTACACGAACGGCTCGCGCTCGGTGCACTTGGGATTTGGCATGACGTCACGATCGGTCTGCGTCTCCATGGTCTGCGTCCACTGACTCGTCGACATCCGATTCGATGACTTCTGCGAAGTAGTCCCCGATTCGTCGTGTTGGAAAACCGGGTACTTCAGCGGCGGCGTCATCATCATCGAATCCGAGCGATTCCTCTGATTGACCGTTTCCCGTTTGAATTTGTGGTAGGCTCGTTTGATTAGCAACAGAATGACAATAAACACAGCGTACGAAATGCAGATGAATACAGCCAGAACAATAATGGTGACTTTGTTGCAGCTGGTAATGCCATTGCCCGGAGTATTAGTAGTGGAGTTGATGGTAGACCAAGTGTTGTATGTAGTTTCACTGGATATATTATCCACAAATCCGGTTGAAGTGGGAATAGTTTCCCCAGCGTTTGAATTGATTGAAGTCCCATCGTCGCCTATTTATGTGAAAAGCATACATATAAAAGCAAAATTAAATATTTAGGAAGAGGAAGTTGACCCTATACAATACCATATTAATGCCTGCATATTCTTGTCATTAAAGATTTTCAAATTGTCATATTACCGTATTATACATGTAACCCTTTTGTCTGACTATATATCACTCTGTCTTATTGCCTTTCTCCTTTTGCCGTCTATTTTCTTTATCATCTTCTCTCTTTTTGCCTTTTCCCCTTGTCATATGTATTGATTAAAGGGATAGTATATTTTTTGTAAAACTGAATTTTAGTAACCAAATCCTGCAAAATAATATTTATAACTCCACCATGCTCTAAAGGTACAACATATTACAAACGTCTAAGTAAAAAGCCTGTTATCATTTTTAAAAAGCTTTTTAAAACCGCATTGGTTTAAACCATTTTACAAATAAAGAATTGTGCATGTGATGCTTTGTTGAAATAATGATTAAATAGAGACATCATCAACAACGAGTTTAAACCTCTTTAGTTAAATTTTGAAAAAGTGTAAGCATTTTATGTTGTTTTTCTTAATCATCGAATAAACCTGGGGCCGCAGGTTTATTCCGATTGGAAATATCTATTGAGATTCTAGCTGTTTCTGAACCGATTTTGATCAAATAAAGTTTATTCTGTCATTAAAATTGTATGCTCTTTCAAATTTGACACTCAGTTTTTTTTTATTACCTCACAAAAACAAATCTTGAAGCGCCCTCTATACCAAATCTGAACTACCCTTTAATTGTTCATAATTAATTTGTGATTTTGTGCACCCCATGGTGAACCCAAGACAATTTCCATTAAATTGGACCAATAAATTATTGAAAATTGATATTGAATATTCGGCAGAAAAGTAAAAGTTGGTACTAGGCTATAGGTATAATTGAACGTTTCCTTGGTTTTGATAAAATGTATATTTAGTACATTTTATCAGAACAGACACACTAGTCGAGTTGTCGATCTTATTTATTGACTGAACTAGCATGAGGAGATTAGAAATTAAAGGAACATTTCGTGGAATTATATTGACATTTATATCACGTATAAAAAGGTTGTTACGCCATACGAATGGTCTGGCAACTAAATAATTACAATTAATCATAATGAATAATGCATGATTATTTATATTTTGCAACATCTAGAAATCGACAATAACAAATTAAAATTGATTACCAACCACATGAATGATAGAAATGTGTTACTTTTTTGCAATATATTTATGCAAGAGGTAAGAGACAATATAAATTATACAGTTGTATTGTATTTCTAAGTAATATCTGTTACGGTCGGTCTATAGTGGTTTTGGATTTGTGATTGGCAAACCAAGGGTTGCGGGTTCGAACCTTGCCAGGTGTGCGATTTCCCGTAGACAATTAGGTATTGAATCCACTGTCATATTTCTTATTAAAAAGCAGGTGTATGATAAATGGGGAACTAATAACTGAAATTTATTCCTTGAAATGCTCGATGCAACTCCAGCTATATTACACACTCTCACATGCGCTTCTGAATATTGTATAACTTTCCTAGATTGATGTCGCAATATTTTGTCATTCTTAAATGTTAAGAAAAGTAAAAGAACAAAAATGTACAATTAGCATCATAAAATAACAAAAAGCAAGCATGGTTTGCACATATACTTAGCCATGACACTCTTTTTAAAAGTGTAATAGAAGGCAGACTTGAAGGGTAAAGACAAAGAGGAAGGAAGCGCAAAATACTCCTTGACTCAGTGACACAAGGGCCGTATAATTATGCAAATTTAAAAGAAAGAATGCACGTACTTAGGAGAGAAGTTTGATCATGATGAGTTTGAACGTGCCTGTGAGGCGTGGGCAGGCAGCTTGAACAAGAAGAAATGTTATTATATAAATAAAGTTAAATATTCTTACCTGTTGTATTAGGGCTGGTGGTGCAGCCCATAAGTCGAGCTGTTGTAGTCATGTTGATAAGTGTGCTTCCATATCTCGTCCGTGTAGTTGAACTGACTGTAAAAAAAATAATACAAGCAGAACATAATTATAGGCTACTCGTATATACGGTATATAAAGTTACCAGTTGCTAACTTTCAAGCATAATAAAGATGACAAAGATGATATGAAAGTGGGTACTGATTACTTTCGGGAACTAATTATTTATGCCTAAGTTTCGTCGGATTTCAAAACAAGGGTTATTAGCTTAAATCATTTCGTATAGAGGCATGGGCGTAGATCTGTCATTGATACCTATTCATCAGGGTGGGGGGGGGGGGGGGAGGGGTGATCTATTCGTTCATCCCCCCTGATGAATAGGTATTACGTAAGTATACGCCCATATATAGAGGTCTGGCTATTAATTAGTTTTCGATGTCTACAGTAATAATCAATACTTAATGAATTGTTACGCTGATGAAGAGACAAAAGGGAATATGAAGTAAGGGGTAAAAAAGAGGTATAATTTAGGTTCCTAATTACTGTAGAAATAGGACAGCGCTGGGTCACCGACATTACTCCTGTGCCCCGTTTGACAAAACACTTGCACAAGTTTTATGAAACAGGGCCCTGGCCTGATGACGGACATGTAGCTAACCTGTTTGAAAAGTCGAGCCCGGCCTCCTATACCACCCTATCCTTCCCTACAAAACACTTATACCGGCGCTGTATATGTCCCCCTGGAGTGTTTCACAAAGATCCTAAGTTGAACTTAAAGGGGTTGTACAGTTTTGGTAAGGCTGAACTTTAGTAACCAAAACCTACACAGTAACATTACAAACTAATATTTATAACCCCACCATGCTCGAAAGGTATACAAAAATACAAACGACTATAAGTCAAAAGCCTGTTATCATTAAAAAGCGCCATTAAAACACAAGAGGGCGCTCTCTAATAAGGCATTGGTTTCAACCATTTTTCATACAAAATTATGCATGTGATGTTTTGTTGAAATAATGAGATATCATCAACAACTATTTAAAAACCGCTTTTGAAAACTTTTGAAAAAGTGTAAGCATTTAAAACAAAAATTCAAAAAATCATCGTATTTATTTGGGGCCCAAATAAATACGGATATATTTATTGATATTTCAGCCATTTCTGAACCGATTTTGACCAAATAAAGTTTATTCTGCCATTAAAACTGCATGTTCTTTCAAATTCGACACTCAGTTTTTCATTACCTCACGACAAAATTGTGTTGTGCAGCGCCCTCTCTACCAAAACTGAACTACCCCTTTAACACTTAGTTGGACTTAAAAAGTATGGAAAGCCATTTGTAGCCATGGAATAAAATATATTAAAATGCAAAAATGCAAGTATTTTAGACTGTCATAAATTTTACATGAAGAACATGAAATCTCCTCGATATTAGACAAATATTAGTGACTTGAAACAAAATGTGATGCCTTTTAAAAGGACTTTTACAAATGTTTGTCTTCAAAGAAACTAATGGCTTCCCATACTTTGTAAGTCCAACTTAGGGTTATTAGTTCAAATTAGGATCTTTGTGAAACACCCACCGGGACAACTTTAAGTTCAAGAAAGAATACCAATACAGGACTACCACTGTTTTTTCAGGACTGGACTAACCAAGAAAGAATTACAGTCCTTTTAAGGACCAACAATCCTTTCTTACTTTACATGGTGCAACCGCAAATTTCTGTATATTATCACTGACATTGTAAAGCACAATTTCAACTTCCCCGGAAGCGTGAAGCCAACGAGCAACCACATGTGAGCTGGGTTGGAAGCTGCAATATGTCGATAAAAAGGTGGATGTAATTTAGGTTACAGCTCGTTATTCCGAAGGTTCGAATTTATCCGAAAATGAAATGGGGTTCGTTAATCCGAAAATGAAATGAGGTTCGTTAGTCCGAAAGGTTCAAAACGAACACATATCATTTTCGGATTAACGAACCCTATTGCATTTTCGGACTAACGAACCTCATTTCATTTTCGGATTAACGAACCCCATTTCAATTTCGGATTAACGAACCTTCGGAATATCGAACCCGATTTCATTTTCGGATAAACGAACCTTCGGAATATCGAACTCTATTTCATTTTCGGATAAACGAACCTTCGGAATAACGAACCTTCGGATTAATGCAACAAATGTTCGGATTAACGAACCCTCAGGTATACGACATTTGTGTGTTCGGATTAACGAACCTTCGGAATAACGAACCGCACCCGTAATTTACACGTATATACGTACATATACCGCGGTTGGGAATCGAACCCATGACTTTCGCATTGAAAAACGAATGTACAAACCGCCATAGTAACTATATAATGATGAGGAGGAACATGTGCTGATATGATGTCATAATTTGAACGATGATGATGATGATGATGATGATGATGACGATGATGATGATAATGATATAATAATGATAAAAATAATGATCAACGATGCTCGTTGTGGTGGAGGTTGTAATAATAATGATGACGGTGATGATGATGATAATGGTAGTGTAATGAACATGATGATGCATGATCGGATTATATTTGTGATGATGAGGAATATGATAATGATGATGATGGTGATGATGGTGATGATGATGATGATGATGATGGTGATGGTGGTGATGATGATGATGATGATGATGATGATGATGATGATGATGATGATGATGAAGATGATGGTGGTGGTGGTGGTGATGATGATAAAATACGATGATGATGATGATGTTGGTGGTGGTGATGATGATGAATGTGATGAGGGTGATGATGGTGGTGGTGGTGGTGATGATGGTGGTGCTTGTGGTGGTGGTGATGATGAAGATACGATGGTGGTGGTGGATGTGATGATGATGCTGATGATGATGCTGATGATGATGATGATGATGATGATGATGATGATGATGATGATGATGATGAAGATGATGGTGGTGGTGGTGATGATGATGATGATAAAATACGATGATGATGTTGGTGGTGGTGATGATGATGATGATGACGGTGGTGGTGGTGGCGGTGGTGATGATGGTGGTGCTTGTGGTGGTGGTGATGATGAAGATACGATGGTGGTGGTGGATGTGATGATGATGCTGATGATGATGCTGATGATGCTGCTGCTGCTGCTGATGATGATGATGATGATGGTGATGATAATACGATACGATGATGGTGACGATGATGTTGGTGATGCTGGAGATGATGAAGAGTATAATAATCATGATGAAAAAGATGATGATGATGAGGAGGAGGAGGAGAATATATGCGGAATACTCGGGAAAATGGGAATAGGGGAACATCAAGTGCTTTAAAGCTTACTTTCTTACAAAGTGGCCGAGAAAATGATGTGTTTTTGTTTTCGTTCCGCCATTGAAATTGCATGTTCTCTCAAATTCGACACTCAGTTTTTCATTACCTCACAAAAAAATTGTGATGTGCAGCGCCCTCTCTACCAAAACTAAACTACCCCTTTAAATCGCAAAACGTGTTCTTGTATTTATGTACCCTACATATTTTCCCCTTATTATAATGCAAATGATTAAGTTATTCGTCATGAACTAACCATATAACTGAATGCTACTGCAGCCACCACAATGTGAAGATTTATCCGGAGTTTTGTCGCCACGGCAGGGGAGCCCACAATAGGCATCGCATCGCGTCAAATTCCGGGAAAACGCACCAACCGTCGTATTCCCGTCCGGGAACGCGTTTTCGTCATACGTCCCATTCCCGGGTTCACCTCTGTCACCACCGCCGCTGCATCGAAAACGACTTCCGCAGACGCACATCAGTCCCGCGACCAGGCCGGCGAGATCGCATCCAAGTGCACAGGGACGGGTGCCGCAGAAGTTGATGCATTTGTCGATGTCCATCTCGAAATCGTAAGTGTGGCCGCAGCCCTCGTCTTCGAAGCATGTAGCGACATCGTCGACGTCGAAGCAGCCTACAAACGTGAAACCTGAATAAAAAAATGTTGTTATTAATATACACCATACGAATGTTCATGTCTATAATAGGCATTAACAAATGATAGCTCATATACATGACAAACTTTCCGTAATCTTGAGGTAAGGAGTCAGGGGGAGATTATACTCTTATGCAGTGTGTCTTAATAGCTATGGGGAGGGGAAAGGGTTTGACAAAACAAATAATTTGACAAAAAATAATAAAACATATGGGAAAAAGGGGGAAATCATTTGACAACATGGAAAGATGACATGCATGCATCAACATTTTCCTTTCGCTGATGGCTTCTAGCGTTCTTGACATTATTTTCATTGAGCAATATTATTAGCATTTGTATAACATAATTACATCTGGGCAGAGACAATAATCATTGTTCCCACAAGAATTGCGAGGAAAAAAATACCTGCCAAAAATATATCGAGGGGCAAATATCGGCAAAGTATAATATGCCATGGAACCCCCGATGAAGGCTCGATATCGCAGTTCCCATGACTTAGACTTCGAGTTAGAGTGTTCTTATATTATTATTTATAACTGTAAATAATTTAGAAGAAATGTTATGCTCACCGCTCGATTTGCTATTATGTATTTCACCGTTTTGACAGTTGAAGCTGAATGCATCTCTGGAACAAAACAATATGTAAATCCATATTATCCCAACAAATGTTGTCCAAATCCTCCACATTGCCATGTTTACCCGCTGGATTTTATCATTACATTGCAGTTATTGAACAGATAACAAGATGATAATATCCCCGGAAATGAAATTAAACAAAACATGTTTGATTTATTGTATAATTATCCAGTACGGCCTTGTGTAATGATGCAATACAAATCTTATCGAAAGCAAAACAAAACTTGAATCTTCTTTCAACGCATTCGTTTTTAAACACAGACAACTGAGATTGACACGTTTTGATTTGAAAATCCAACAAAGTGATTCTATTTTCCCAGTGACAATGATGTTGTACATTCAGTGGCGTAGCGAGGGTCAAGTGATTGGGGGGGCACAGCTGCGAGGGAGCGGAGCGACCAAGCCCGAGGGCGCGTAGCGCCCGAGGGGGGGAGGGGGGTGTCCCCCCTCCCACGGTAGGGAGCTTTTGCAAGTTTTTACTTGGAAATAATGCAATTTGGTGCATACCTTGGAAGGAAATTTGATAATACTGAATTAAAGAAATCATTTCCCTCATGATAAAGTATACACACACAATCAAACCTACGTGTACACACACACCAGACTCAAATACTCTCACGCCGTATGCTTGTCTACATTTATTTGGGGGAGGGTGTGGGAGGGGGTTCACCCCCTCCCAATTTTTTTGAAATTTTTGAAATTGGTGTTTAAAATATCACTGTAGAAGTATGGTCATTATTGTCTTTATCATTGTCTTAATCATGGGTGGTAAAATGGTATATAATAGTGAATCTACTCGTTACGTATTTTAAAACGGTAATAGCGAGGAAAGATTAAGCCCGTGAGATGGATCCACGTGATCCCGTATACTATGGAGCCATCAATATAGTCTAGGGCATTGAGCTCCAATGGAACTAAGCAAAAGTGGAGGGGAGACATTGCGAGGAAGCGAAGCGACCGATTGGGGGAGGGGGTGTCCCCCTCCCACAGTAGGGAGCTTTCGTATTTTGGGGCCTGAAATTGTGCGATTTGGTGCACACCTAAGACAGAAATTTCACGTAATATAAAGTATATAAGTATGGAACCAAACATACTTAATGACAAAGGAGGGGGACAATCTCCTCCCCTTTCTTATGTGGGAGACATAATATTCCAATTTTATTTGCATTCAGCGCATATGGACCGAATTTACTAAAAGATATATTATTTCAAATTATTTTATTTTCCGATGATAGTGTGCTATAGACATGATAGATGAGGGTCTAATAAATTTCGTATATATCAGTATTTCAGAATATGCGCGCGAAGCGCGCGGCAAAAATTAAGATTTACAGTCCTTTTCAAACTAAAAAAAACCCAGCTATGCTCGGGTCCCTTGAATTAGTTTCAGTAGGCCTATGCTCAACTGATGCAGATATCGACTCTGGAGAAGATGACTGGTGCTCCTTCAATCATGATCATCAACAATATGCCTAGATTATGCATCATGAATTAATGGAACGGGTGCATTTGGAGTGAAGAAATTAGTAAAAGAAGTTTGTCTTTACCTAGACATTTAGGACTACGTAGTGCAGCTATGCGCCTTTATAGCCTGCATGAAGGCGTCAAAATTATCTATAAAAGCGGGAGGCAGATTCAAGATCCTAAAAGGGCCCTTGGTATGATAAACGATTTACCATGCTAGGAAGTTTGTTAGGCCTATACGCGCTCTATGTCTTCTGAAATGCGGTGAGCGTCGATCCTCGCGCACGGGACTGAAAATTTGCATAAGGCGCTATATTGGAAGGATTCTTCAAACTGATATAGGTGCGCTATTGCTAGTACTAGGGAACGACTGTTATGTTCTTGGTTATTATCGTTGATAATGATTATTATCACACATTAAATAAAACGTGATAATAATGAATGATATACATTGTAGACACATTTGGCTTCATGTCGGATCGTCATTTTTTTTTTTTTTTTTTGCCAAACGATTGGGGGGGGCACGTGCCCCCCCCGTGCCCCCCCCCCCCCCGTAGCTACGCCACTGTGTACATTGGTGATTAAAGATGGACGACTTATCTTCGCTTCAAGATGCACTATTGGCGTGAAATCCCATCGAAAGTTGAGCAAAACTTTTTTTCCCATTTTGATGAATGAATTACTCAGAAGATAATTGATAACTGATAATTGAAATTCCCCTTTGAAACTTATATATAGCATAATCATATGAATGTTGTCAATTTACAAGGTCATTTCCCCGTGAAAATGATATATTAATTAGTTTTAATGTCTTGAATATTTTTACTTTAGGTTTTATACGATACATTGTAGTTAAATTCTAATTTCTTTAGAACCATGATACTTATCATACAAAGATGTACCCAGGATTGTTTTCAAGTGGGTGTTTTAGCTTCATTCAGTGGCGTAGTTAGTGTGTGTTTGAATACATAAAACAGTATTTCCCGCTAAAGTGCATAGGGTGTTTAACACCCTAAATATCCCCCCCTCGCTTAAAATATCATTCGCCTAAATATCATTACCAAGAATCATGTCGACAAGGTTATCAAAATACCAACTACCTTGTAAAAAAAGGAAAATAAACAAGAAAACGATGAATATTGACGTCTTTGAGACTATGAGAATGATATCAAGATAAATTGTCACATGGGATAGATGGGCAACATTTTGTCGCGGGAACATACAGCCCTCTCGGCTGAATATCACTTTTCATGTGTTTTGCCGGGCAACATATCGCTGCTCAAATATGAGTTAAATATTGGCCGAATATCACCTTTTTCAAAACTACTGGGGGTCTACAGACCCTTAGCCCCCGCCTGTGTATGTAGCCTACTATCCTAAATATAGGTACTTCTCAGTGTCCAATTACAGTTGATTACCTATGACAACCATCCTTTCAATATAGAAACTAAAATGGTAAATGATACAATATTCTTATTTGTCTCACTATAAAACATGGTCATATACGGGACAACTCCCCCCCCCCCCCCCCCCC